>PVIH01001287.1:0-106420 GCA_004025045.1 Sigmodon hispidus | reverse complement strand
TTTGAGTCTGCCATATTCTTAACAGAAAAAATTTTGTGCCAGCTGGTCAGTCTCTCCTGATTAAGCATTTTCCTACATCCTTATGACCATGAGTCCACTGTGTACTTCATTGGGATGAACTTCTTTTCAATTCTACATGTAAGAGAGAACATAAAGCATTTGTCATTTGCTGTTTGGCTTAGTTCACTTAGCACAGTTTCCTTCAGTTGCATTCCTATTATTGCAATTGGCAGGGCTTGATTATTTTTATGGAAGACTAGCATTTCAGTGTGTGTGAGGGAGTTGAGCATCCACAGGTTTGGTATGTATGTGTGGGAGAGCATGTGTTAAGGAACCCTCTATCAAAAGATACGGAGGATGATTGGACATCACAGCACTACTTCAGGTACTAAAATTTTGCCCATGTTGATTTTTTTATTTCTGATGTCTCATTTTAGATCTGTTTCAGACATATAAAAAGTTCTTCAAATAGGAAGAAACATTCTTCTTTGCCTTTCATCAGCTTCCTCCAGATGTTAACACCTAGAGATACTGCATGAAGCTCAATGCCAGCTACAGTGTTACAATAACACCCTGAACCAATCTGCAGACTTTATTCAAATTACTCTGTGGGTTTTTTTGGTTTTTTTTTTTTTGGCTGGGGTTTGGGTGGGGGTTGGTGGCATTGCCTATGTGGTCCATAACCCATCCTGGGAAACACTTGGCTTTCCCACTGCGATTCTACTCAGGCTCCTGTTGTCTTGCATATTTCTCTCTGCCTCTTTGTGAAGTGAAATGTCCGTCAGCTTAGGTTTGCCTGATGGCTTGTGGGTGATGTCAGGAGACACTGTAGGGCAGCACACACTGTCTGGCTTTCCAGAAAGGAGGAGCCTGTTACTCCTAAGACATGGCTTAGGAGTAAAAGTGAAATGAGGCTTGGAGACTGCCATACAGCGAGCTTCTGTGGGCTGCACAACCACAAGCCTGTTCCCTTTCATTCCCCTCTGTCCACATGTGTATATGATCTGCACTTCTCCTGCCCTGGATTGTCTTTCTGAGACTTCCTTCTAACCTCCATTCTCAGAAGATTAGGATGAATGGATGAAGGAATAAATGCAGCATCTTTTCACAAGCTGGGCAGGCTGCCCAGATAGGACACTGAGCAATCATCTGTGCACTTCTAATTCTGGCATATACTACATATAGTACAGCCTCCCCTAGGTAGCTCTCAGCATGGGATAGCCTGGGACTTATCTTCTCACACCCTCTACTTTGCCACAGTGAAACCTGTGAGACCTCTTAGCAAACATTCTAATGAGGCTACCCATTGGACTTGATAGAACACCAAATGCCAATGATGGGTCCAGACAATCCCAGAGATCTTATTATGTATCTTCTTCTAAGGGTGGGTGGATCTTCTACAATGTCTCATGGAGAAATGTCAGGACCCATTTGTAAAATACAAAATCCACACTGTGTTTATAGAGTTCTTCTGAATAGGCAAGTGAGCTGAAAAATAAATCAAAGAATAAAATGAGAATCAATGGCATAAAAGAAATGTTTGCAAACTATGTATGGGTGAAAGATTAATTGTAACTTCAAGATCAAAAAGGGCTGGAGAGATGGCTCCGTGGTTAAGAGCACTAACTGCTCATCTAGAGGACCCTGGTTCAATTCCCAGCACACACATGGAAGCTAACAACTGTCTGTAACGTCAAGAATTAATAACCAGAATGTAAATGGAAATCAGAAGCTTAATAATAAATAATCTGATTAAAATAAGTAAAGTGTCTGAATGAATATTTTTTTTACAAAATAAGATTTACAAGTGTAAACAGATTTTTTTCTTTGGGCCACCAGCTCAGAAATGATGCAGAAACTTATTATTAATTATGTAAGCTCAGCCATAACTCAGGCTTGTCTTACTAGTGCTTATGACTTAAATGAACCCATTTCTATTGATCTGTTTTGTCACATTCTGTCCATGTGGCTTCCTCCCTGTTTCCTCATGTCTCCACACTTAGATTCCTGCTCCTCTTACGTTCCCAGAAAATCCCACCTGTACATCCTGTGTAGCTATTGGCTGTTCAGGTTTTGTTAATCCAAACACAGCAATGTATCTTCAGACAGTGCACAGATATCTCAGAACTTTTTCTCCATTTTGTCTAAATAAAAAGGAAAGATTTTAACTCTAAGATAGTAAAACTATATACAACAAGAAAAATTATCAGGTAAGAATTACATACACAATATTTATTCCATTTCTTTTGGCATTTTCAGGGAAAATACTCTCTTATCTATCTTATCTTGATAAACATAAACTTTCATAGCTGTCATTTTCTATTATACTTGTATTACCATCCTAATATTATCATTTTAAGCCTCAAACATTTTCTTAGATAAACAATTTAAGCTTTTTTTATCTCTCAACCTTATATACTGTATACCTCTTTTATGAATGTCTTTTTTGAATACAGTAACAAGGAAAACTGTAACTATATCTTGTCTTCAACTCAATAAGAGACCTGCGAATGATATAATATTACCTAAGTAAACAGGAAATGCAGAGCAAACAACTTCAGAACCATAGATACAACTGGCTGCCTGGACAATCATCCAAGGTTCCTCTGTAGCATTGGAGTATCCTCTTCGGCTTACCAGCCAAAATATCTGACAGACTTTTTTGTGAAACCGGAAATTTTAAGAACTGTCCTACCTTGTCTTTGTAAAGTTTGGTAGTTGTCTTCTTCTGTGTCCTGCTTGTCTAACTGAACAGGATACTGTCAACAGTTGAGACAAGGGCAGTTTCTTTGCCCAGTGGCTAACTTTTGCCACAATAAAAGCAAACTCCATACGGAGGTTCTTGAATGTCTACCTTTCTTTTTTGTAGTAAATTGGTGCTTCCAGAAGCAGACATGTCTCACTGTCATGAAAAGCCTTAATGTTATTAAACATTTTAAATTCTGTAGATCTCTGAAGTGTTTGAAGATGATTTATCTATTTAAAATATGTCTCAGAGTGAACTTGAAAACACACATAAAGTAACTATTGCAATAACAGTTTCTGGTCTGTCTGGTCTGTAGTCCAGACCCAAAGACCCTCAGTCGCACAGAAACACACAGACACTTATATTGATTACATGCTGTTCAGCCTATGGCACAGGCATATTGCTAGCTAGCTCTTGCATCTTAATTCAACCCATTTCTATAATCTGGCTTGCCACATGACCTGTGGCTTACCTATTATTTTACATTTTGCTACCTGGGCAGCTGGATTATATCTCCCTCTGACTCTGTCCTCCTTCCCCTTTATCTATGCCCAGATTTTTTTTGCCTACTATTAAGATGCCTTGCCATAGCTTGAAACAGTTTCTTCATTTACCAATGATATTCACAGCATACAGAAAGACATCCCGCATCAGACTATAAGTTTGATTGATATAAATGACTAACTACAAACCTGTACTTCTTTATCATTCTAAATAGCTCTCAAGGACAAAATTTTACAATTTTAAATGAGCTGCATAGGTATAATACCTTAAACAAGAAATAAAAATATATATACAGTATGAAAAAACTTTTAAATTTGTATCACTATATAAGATATCTTAAACAAGAATAGAAACGTATATAAACTATATTCTAACAAAAATAACCTTAAGTTTGTATCAATATACAAAATTTTTATCAATGTAACATATTTGAGATAAATAGTTGTTTTTTAGTTTAAAGAAGATTCAAAAATCTACCCTTTTATCCTATATTCCCTATATTCTCTTTCTTTCTTTGTAGAATGAAATCCTGAATCTAATCTCTTGTGTTCAGCTTTTGTCTTCACCATGCCAACAACAACTTGTAACCCCCCCCATGATGACAAATATTCATAACCCACCAAACAACCAAAAGCCACTTACCCCACCTCCTGGGAATGTGGTCATCATGATTTTTAGACTGCTTCCTGTTGTCTGAAGTGACAACATCTTTAGGGAACCTTGAGAAAATTGAGATAGTGGTCAAGTCATGGAAGAGCTAGTTGTTGTCTAGTCTGGGTGTGATGGGAAAATGTAGGGCTTATCTGAAGTCTGGCTAGAGTAGTCTGTAAGGCTGAATCATCTGAATTAACAGCTTTAAAGTTGTTTTGGATGCAGAATTTTGAGGAAACTGTAACAGAATTGTTCTGAGAGGCTGGATTACCTAGGCTACTTGTCTTTATTGGTGTCTGATCCTTTTTCTGAAAATACATGAACTTTTAAAAATAAAATATATATGTATTATCACAGTATGCACAAGTGTTGTAGTATGTTTTTTTTGTTTTGTTTGGGTTTAGAGATTTGTGACTTGGCACACGTGTGTGTTGGTTTGGAACTTGGTTTGTGTGTTTGTGGCTTTTGTTTTTTAAAAGAAATGAATTATATGTTTATATATTTTATATTGTTTGGCCTATATTTTAAGTATATTATTAGTTAGTTTTCTTTAATTAATTTATTTTTATGAATTTATTTATTATGTGGCTTGTAGCCCGTGGCTCACTTGAATTTTTATATGTTTTTTTTTTAGGGGACGGATGGCGACTAGTAAACTTTATTTTTTTTTTTTTTACTTGGCTGTTTTTGATTTTTTATTTATTTTTATGGTGTCTTGTATGGGTCTAAATAGTTATTTATTTATATGGTATAGAGAACATTTTATTATATTTTTTTTGTTTAATTAAAAAGGAAGGTTTTAATTTTTATATAGTAAAATTATATATAATAGAACAGCTCTTAAGCAAGAATTATAGTTATAATATTTAGTTTATTTGTATTTTAAAATTAAAGAGAATATTTTATTATTTATTTTATTATTGTGAGTATAAAGTTTTATATTTAATATATTTTTTGAATTAAAAAGAATTATATTTATAATTATTAAACTTTTAACTATATTAAAGACTATAGAAGGATATAATATTATGTAAATAAATAGGAAGTGTAAGCAATTTTTAAAGTTTAGAAAATGACAGAGATGACATTTATTTGTTTGGACAGTTATTTAAAGTTTTTTTGTAATATTGGGGTATTTATTTTTAGTTATTAGGCTTAAAGTTTTTGGCAAACTTTTTAGTGATGTATGAAATTTGATATAGTTTATTAGTTGTTTTTTTTTGTGTTTTGAAGAATGTTTGGCAATGATTTTTGTAAAGTAGGAACCTGAAGGATTATTTTGGTTTGTTTTGTCTATATTTAGAGGTTATTTATTATGGAACTTGTATGTTTAGTTTATATAGCATATTATTAAGCAGTTAATATTAGAACAGTTTTTTGTCTGGTGGCTAACTGTTGTTATAAAGTAAATTTTATATGAAGTTTTTTTAATGTTTTTTTTTTTTTTGAAATATATTGGTGTTGTCAGGAACAGACTTGTCTTATTGTCTAGAAAAGTTTAAGTTTTTAAAATATTTTAAATGTCATATTTTGTATGTTTTTGAAGTGTTTGAAGACTATTTATGTAATTGAAACATATTTTTGTATATTTATAAAAACTTAATTAACATGACTATAAGTTTGTTTATTATAGATGATTATTAATTTGTATTTTTAATTATATATTATAATTTTAAATGAGTTATATCAGCATTATATTTTAATCAAGAGTAGAAAAATAAAAACAACATAACAAAATTAAGTTTAAGTTTATATCAATGAATTAAAATTTATTTATTTTTTTTAATTATTTTTATATTATATATTTTTTTTATTTTTTTTAAGAAATTGACTATGACTATTAATTATTTATAATGAAAATAAGCATTAATAAGTAATATTTTTGGGAAATTGGATGACGTTTTTTTTTATTATTTTTTGTTGTTAAAGGACGATGACAATCTTATGTGGTTTTGAAGCTGGATTATTTTAATTGGCTTTTTGGAAGTTGAGAATGTTTATTTAGGTGGCCTTGGTAGATGGAACTATATTTGTCTAGAACTAATTTATAGGTTTTGATTTTTTGTGGAGACAAAAGCAGAAACTCTTTTTTTAAGTAACATATTTTTATAAACAGATTTTAAAGTCAAGACATTTTTAAAATATAAGTATTGGTTTAATTTAGTAGCCTTAGCAAAAAATTGTTTTTTGGTAATTAGTTTATTAAAAGTTAAAAAATTAAAAGAATATATAACAAACATAATTTAGACTTTTTGTTTATTTGTTATTTTTATGTGGTCTTTATTTTTATTTTTTTTAAGGGCTTTTTAAATTTTTTTTATTTTTATTTTTTTTGAAGTTTATGTGTATTTTATATATATTGTATTGTGTTTAGAGGTTTTGAGAGTCTAAATTTGTTTTATTGAGAATTTTTAATTATTTTTTAACTTAAAGAGCTTTTTAAAAGGTTGGTGTTATTTTAATTGTTGACTTTGTCTTTTTGTTTTATTATGGCGGAGAAACTCGCTGCTGCTTTGCCGCTGTCGGCAAAGAGCACGAATTTAGGAAATGTTGTTATGAGAAAAACTTTTTTAAACTGTTTTTTTTTGTTTAGTATAATTAGAAACTTTAAATTAATTATATTTGTGTTAATTTTGTTGTAAAACGTATGAGTTTAAGTTGTATGTCGCGAACGCGCCATTTTTAAATTTTTGTCTGAACATTATGTTGTTTTTGTATCATAAATTAATTTAAATATATAATTTAAAAAACTGTTTTAAACTTTTTTAGGCTTTATGTGGGTGTTTGTGCCCCACGTTGGGCGCCATCTGTTGTAGTATGTTTTTTTTTTTTTTTTGTCTTGTTTGGGTCTAGAGATTTGTGACCTGGCACACGTGTGTGCTGGTTTGGAACCTGGTTTGCGTGCCCGCGGCTTTTGTCCCCCAAAAGAAATGAATTATACGCTTATGTACTTTACACTGCTTGGCCCATATCTTAAGCACATTATTAGCTAGCTCTTTTTTTTTTTTTAATCAACTTATTTTTATGAATCTACCCACCACGTGGCTTGCAGCCCGTGGCTCACCTGAATTCCTACATGCTTTTTTTTTAGGGGACGGATGGCGACTGGTAAACTCTACCCCTTCTTCCTACCTGGCTGCCTCTGATTCTCCACCCACTTCTACGGTGCCCTGCATGGGTCTAAACAGTCATTTATTTACATGGTACAGAGAACATTCCACCACACACAAGTCAGCTAAAGAAGATTTTTTTGTTCTATATTTGAGCAGGCAAAAGGCATCTGTTGACTTTATAAGTCTGTTTGAACTGCATAACCAAACTGTAATATAAAATCTCTACCCATGCCATATGAAAGAATGGTATGCAAAAATAAGCCATGAGGTTTCTGTAATGAGCAAGATTTATCATATCTCTTCCAATCTTAGTTGAGAAATCATCATATATGTTCTATAGTCTTTCTTGACTTTTACCCTCATGTCTACAGCCAAGATGCTCTCCCCCAATCAAATCTAATCTTTATTAATTTTGGAGAGAATTATAACTTTTTGTTTCCTTTGAAAACAAAGGTCTAATCTCTCTCCCAATAAAACATATTATCTGACTTTCATTTTGAAGTTAAGACATTCTTAAAATATATAGATTGCTTTAATTTAGCAGTTTTTATAATCCAGTGTCTCTTAGCAGCTATTGTATTTTGTACATTAGCATGTAAAAAATTTAAAGTCAGGGAAGTACTATATAAGATCCAGACACACTATTTATTCTCCATCCTTGTGTGGCTTTTTAAAAATTATTACTTTACTCTTCCTTTAAAGACGTTACTTATTTTTAAAACTCTTTATTTTTTATAACTGTCTATACTCATTTTTTTCTCTCTTTGGTAAATCTTATCACACTTTAAAATATACTGTACATTTTTGGAGGTTTTCTGTGCTTGGACCTGGCTTTACCTACAGTGTTTTCTGACCTTGTGAAACCAATCTTAAATTTTTCCATCAACCACTATGCAGCTTAGCTTAGCACATGACACTGGCACGTGTGTTGTCTGGCTCAAGCCTGTAGGTAACAGCCAGAAGCTATGTTTTTGTAGCTGAACACCAGCTAGCCTGAGAGACTGCAGGACTAGGAATTTATATTTGGCTCTTTGTCCAGAACTTTTCTTAGCATTCTTAGGCCCTATGTTTGAATATTTAAGCTTCACATTGGGCACCATATGTAGGTAGATTGATTTTTCTTTGGGCCACTGGCTCACAAATAATAACACAGGAACATAATTGTTAATTATGAAAGCTTGGCCGTAGCTTAGGCTTGTCCTACTAGCTTTTATAACTTAGATTAACCCATTTCTATTCATCTATGTTCTGTTGCACAGTGCCTATCTTGCTTCCTTTGTGCCTAGATTTCTGTTCTTCCTTTCTCTCCCCAGAAATCCTGCCTATACCTCCTACCTAGCTATTAGCCATTCATCTCTTTATTAAACAAGTCACACAGTAATATATCTTCACACACTATTCAAATATTCCACAACATACAAGTGGCCAAACAGGTACAGGAAATGTTCCCAAGTCACTGCTAATCAAAGAAATACCAAAGAAACTTCACAGCAAGAATTATTATCAAATGATAGAAGGTAGCAAAGGCTAGTGGAATGTGGAAAGTGAGATACTCCTATCATTGTTGGTGGGAATGTAAGTTAGCACAGTCATGAAAGAAAATAGTTCAGAGATATGTCTAAAACCTAAAAAGAGAATGGCCATGTGACCAATAATCCCTGTTCAGAACTTTCATTCAAATGAAATTCAATCCATATAGTGAAGAGACACTTCATGCCTAAGCCCACCACAACCCTGCCTAGTAGTTACGATATAGAAAAAAAAAATGAAGAAGCCCTTAGTTCAAAATTTTTTTATTTTTTGTGTGTGGTATGCGTGTTTGTCTGTTTGTTAGTCTGTGTACCATATATGTGCCTGGTGGCCACAGAGACCAGAAGAGGGCATTAGATCCTATGGAACTGAAACTACAGATACTTGTGAGCTACTGTGTAGGTGCTGAGAACTGAACCCAGGTCCTCTGCAAAAACAGCCAATTGCTCTTAACTTCTGAGCAATTGTTCCAGCACCCTCAATAAATTTTAAGTTCATGTTTGTGTGTGTGTACATGTTTGTGTGTAACTTATGTACATCCTGCTATCACTAGATGACTTATAATATCTGATAACTACTATATAAATAGTTGAATTGTTGAGAGTTATAACAAGAAAAATATATAGGTTCTTGATATAGATAATTCTTTTTCTAATACATTTTGATTGAGTTTGGTTGAACATGTTACTAAGGAACCTGCAACTTCAAAGGTCCAATGGCCATGAACTATTAGTGCATTCTTTTTCACTGGTTTTACTCTTGAGAATCTGAATCTATGCAGGTTAGTTTCAGCTAAGAGCACAGCCAACTGAAGGGAGACTGCTTGAAAACAGGAAATAATCACATCATAAGGCTTTTAATTTCCTTACCAGTGTTTTGCCATGGTTTAATTTTAGGTAAATCTTGCCTCTTATAGAACAGCTGAAGGTGGGGAGTAGGGAGTGCAGCAATGGGAAGGGGAACTGGGGTTGAGTGATAGGCAATGGGAAGGGGAACTGGGGTTGAGTGATGGGCAATGGGAAGGGGGAACTGGGGTTGAGTGATGGGCAATGGGAAGGGGGAACTGGGGTTGAGTGATGGGCCCTGCACAAGGTCCCTACTTTCCCAGTGGCTTTACTTTTCTGTTAAGGTTTACTCCTCTGTATTCTCCCAATCTGACACACAGAATGTCAAGATTTTTTTTTTTTTTTAACAATGATATCTTGGCGCTTCGGCCATCTCACACTAAATGTAGGAAAGTCACCAAGTGTCTTGGCTTTGTTTTCTTAAAAGCTCTGCTTATCCTGGTTTCTTTTTATCTATTTGTCTCAACTGTAACCCCCTCCTCGAGTAAGTCAGTTACCAAAGCTCAAATACTGCAGTATAAATTTTAACAAAATCAGGTACCAAGTTGTCTGGCATCCTGTGTGTTGTTTCACTTTGATTTTGAACATATGTTTTCTTCCACAGCTAGAACACATGGTGGGACAGGGTAAATGGGGCCACAACTCCCTAAGTGTAGAGAGATTGTTGATGTGGGTTGTAAGAGGTGAAGAGTTGTGAAAGTTTAATCAATAATCATGTGTGGCCTATGGAATATTTTATATAATTGCCAAGAATTGACCTTAACACCAGGAGAAGCCACTCTGACGTGAAAATGACCTGAGGCTAGCAGCCACAGTACAAAGCCTGAGTCTCAGTCACTGTGAACCCTCTTTCAAAGAGGTTACAGTGAAGCCTTGGCTTTCTTGGCAACTCATAGATTACTGAGTCACACAACTCACTTTTTTAGGTTTCTGGCCAAGTCTCTAGTCTCCAGACCGACTCACTGTTGTCTGGGATTCATGGTGAAGTTTACACTAATGCATTCCTTGGCATGGTTTGTGTGGCAAGCATCAAAGTCTTAGCCGGCCTACGCAACCATCCTGACTCTGAGACACTGTGCCAGCATCCTTGGTCTTCCAAATCAGACTGGAATTCTCTTATGAAAACAGAATTGCCTCTTTTTTGATGTTTAAAAGGTTTTGTTCTTGTTTAGATGTATATGTGGGTGCTTGGGATTTTATGTGTACTACTTAGTTGCAAAAACTCTCAGAGTCCAAAGAGTATTGGGTCCCCAGGAACTGGAGTTACATACCATTGTGATATAACCTGATGTGGTTGTTGGTAACAAACCTAAATCCTCCATGAGAACAGCAAGTGCTCTTAACTGTTGAGCCATATCTTCATGTCCATCCTTTCTGACCTTCTGAAATTCACAGTAGAAACCTCAGTGAGTTTAGGTGTTGCTTATTTTACCCTCAAAAGAAATCTGTATGCTTTCAAAGCTCTAAGTGATTTCTAAACACCAAGATTTGGGGGAAATTATGAAGATCCTTCTCAAGGCTTCTTCTCTACTCTGAATGTGGGTCTACAGAAAACACCCAGCATAGAAATGAAACTATGCCTGCTTTGGACAAAAGACAATTTTGACTCCAATTTGTTGTCATTTTGAAGGCTTTTTTTCATACCCAAATTTCTAACTTTAAATAACCATGTAAGACATGTTGAATTGATGGAATAAGATTTTCTAATAATGGTTTCAGATTGCAGCTTCTCAAGAGAAACTGTGCTGACAGAGAACAACTCTAAGGCTGAGGGATTCTACTATATGGCATCTATAGTACTGTAGGACAAATGCACTAGATTCTGTTTGGATTTTTCTATTTTCCAGAAGGCAAGTGTGACTCACTTTTCTTGGTTGTCAATGTGATACACCTATGGAGAAGGAATCTCCACAAGATTGCTTCTACAGATTGGCTTGCAGCCGTCTATCAAGATATTTTCTTGATTGCTAATTGATGTAGGAGGGCTACAGTGGGCAGCACTGTTCCCTGGCAGACAAGGTCTGTATACAGATGGTACCTGAATGTGAACCTGGGCTCAAGCCAGTAAACAAATAAGAATTTCTCTGTGGTTTCTTCTTCAAGTTTCTGTCATTCTTGAGTTCCTTCCTTGACTTCCATCAAAGACAAATTGTAATGTGTAAGATAAAACAAGCCCCTCTCTCAGTTTACTTTTTGATCATGGTACATATGTCACAGCAACAGAAAGCTATGGAGGCCAGCAAGACCCATTTGGCAATGAGGACACATGTGTTAATCCCAAAGACATAAGGAGAAAGGTCACTGGCCTAAACTATGATCAAATTAAGGCAATCTTTATTTGTGTACACAGGCTGGCTACCTTTAAGGTGTGGTTTAAGAGATCAGTCTTGGACACAGGAAAAAATAAGGATTTTACAGCTCCAGAGTAGATTGTTTCCAAATGGGTGATTTGGCAGGCAAATAAGCAAGGGTCATGGAAGCAGAATATAAGTATTACAAGTTGATCATAACAACCTCCTGAAAGACAAGTCATGGGTACAAGGCTGTCATAACAATGGGGTCATAACAAGGTGCTCATAGTTGAAACAAAGACATAAGCAGGCAGCACAGAGCCATTTTCCTGATGTGGAATGTGTTTCTGTTTGCTGTGAACATGCTTGATTACCATTTGTTAATAAAAAAGGCTGTTTTGACCTATGGCAAGGCAGCTTAGAGGCAGGCAGGAAATCTAAGCATAGATAAAAGAAGAAGGGTGAAGTCAAGGAGAAGCTGCAGGTAGCTGCTGAGAAAGCAAGATGAAATGGAACACAAGTAAAACCACTAGCCACATGGCAAGACATAGATTAATAAGAATGGGTTGAGTTAAGTTGTAAGAGCTAGTTGGTAATGCGCCTAAGCCATAGGCCAAATGCTTTACAATTAATATAAGCCTCTGTATGTTTATTTAGAACTAAGCAGCTGTGGGTGGGTCCAGACCCAAGGCTAGGCCAGGCAGTGAAAAGGCTTTAAAAAGGATTCTAAACACAGAAATGAAGCCACACTGGGCTTCCTGGTCTCACAGTCTCTTTCCAGCAGCAGCACAAAGACTCATCTCCCAGTGGCTGCCATGAGCTGAGCAGCATGGCTGATTTCTGAAGTCTCTTTCACTGGCTGTGGTACTAAGAGGCTTCTCCCAGCCACTGATTTCCAGGTTTGAGAGAACATCCATGGGCTTTAAAAACATAGCTCCACAACACTTGATGCTACTTCCCAGAATTGGGAAGATGAACCTGACTTGATACCTCCAACACATTGAAGCTGAATGGAGTGGAGTCAGCAGTAAAGGACACTAGACACAATTTAGCAACTTTAAAAATCTCCTGGTTAAAAAATGATTAAAGATATGCAACAAAACAAATTCAAATAGATAAAATTTCTAAATGGGTTACAATATATGTAAAAATAATACATAGGCTTGGGAGAGAATAAAGGATAGAAAAAGTCTTTTAAAAATAGAAATAGAATAATAAAAATATAATAAGCCACATAAAGATGGAAAATACACAAAGAGTCTGGATTGTGTATATTATTGTGTTTTATTTTAATTTTTTAACTGTTAATGAGCTATCTGAAGAAAGACATTAAATTGTAAAGACTGCTAAGTTAAATCAACATACATATTTTAAAGGTATCTTGACTTTGAAATTTGGGTCTATGGATGTATTTCTTTGGAAAAGAGGTTCTGCTTATGTTTTCACAGAAGATGAGAACTTGTGGGTTGCTTTCAGGCTAATATGGTTTGATTGAGGAAGAGTCTCTGGAAAATCTTTTATGGAAAGAGATGGCCCACATGATTCAACATCCACATCATCTTCAAGGCTGCTGACTAAGATGATCCAGCCTCAGGGTCCCTCAAAGATTACCAAGGGCCCCAATGACCAAAAAGTAGCCTAAAAAACTAAGCCCGTATTTCCCCCCCAAATAGATTATGAATGTTTGTCTTTGTTTAGAGGCTTTGGTTATTGTTCATAGTCAATCTCTTTCTAAAAAAGAAAAGGAGATATAGATATAATAGGATAAAAGAGTAGATTATTTAATCTACATTTTTAAGAAAGCAACTACTTGTTTTAAATACTTTACATTGATATGAATTTTGGTTTATTGATACAAATTTAAGGTCAAATTTTTTTAAACTGTATGTATATTTCTACTCTTGTTTAAGGTATTATGTTTATGTAACTCACTTAAAATAGTAATGTATAATTAAGAAATGAAGATTAACAGTTAATCATCTATGATAATCAAATTGTAGCCATGTTAATTATGTGTTTGGATATACAAAGATATATGTCAAGTAGATAGGTAATTTTCAAACACTTCAAAGGCCTACAGAATATGACATTTAAAATGTTTTAAGAACTTAGACTTTTCTGGATGGTGAGATATATCTGCTTCTGGAAGCACCAATCTACTTCAAGAGGATAATGGACACTGAAAAAAACTCCATATGGAGTTTACTTTCTTTGTGGCAAAAGTTAGCCACTGGGGAGAAAATTGTTCTTGCCTCTACTGCTTGACAGTATGCTGTATAAAGTGGACATGCAAGACCCTTAGAGAAATGACCTCTGGAGCTCTGGCAGAACAAGCTGAAATTATCCTTCAGGTTCTTGCTTTGCAGAGAAAACTACCAGACATTATACAAGAGAACAAACCTTGTCAAATGGATGTAACAGTCCTTCAAATTTTCTGCTTCACTGAAAGGTATGCCAGAGACTCTAGGCCTATAGGATGAAGATAGATGCCTCAACATTACAAAGAAACTTTGGGTTACTGTCCAGTTAGTCAGATGTGTCTTTAATTTCAAGAATTTGGAGGTTGCTTGCAATATACTTCCTGCTTAGTCAGGTAATATATTGTTGTAGAAGGTTTCTGACCCCATTCAGGCCAGAGGTCCAGACCTGCCTGTGGCCACTTTTCCCCACCAAAATGACTCAGACACTTATATTAATTTCATCCTGTTTGGCCCATGCCTCATGCACATTGCTAGCTAGCTCTTTCATCTTAATTCAGCCCATTTCCATTCATCTGTCTGCCATGTGGCCCATGGCCTCTATCTCACCTGGGTCCTACATGCTTCTTCGGCTGCTGGATCAAGTCTTTCCTAACTCCATCCTC
Organism: Sigmodon hispidus; assembly: GCA_004025045.1. NCBI lineage: Eukaryota > Metazoa > Chordata > Mammalia > Rodentia > Cricetidae > Sigmodon > Sigmodon hispidus. The sequence continues at coordinate 91,877 of PVIH01001287.1, read as the reverse complement.
CTCTACCTATCTCTGATTTCTTGCCTATTGCTATGGTGCTCACCACAGGCCAAAACAGTTTCTTTATTTACAGAATACAAACATTCCTACCACAATATATCCTTCTGGGGTCTTTGATGGAGTTGAAGAATAAATAAGTATAATTATAGTATTCCTTAGTTATAATAAAAAGTAAATAAGATATGAAACTTTGGATTCACAAAAATAGGATAGATGATAGATTATTTTCTTTAATTTTGCTAAATACAAATAAATTAGATAGTGTAACTGTAATTCTTGCTTGATAGCTGTTTTGTAATATGAAATTTTAGTATGTTAAAATTTAAACTTTCCCTTTTGGTTAGACAGAAAGGGGAAAGTGATGTGTGATGTCTTTCTATACACTGTGAATATACTTGATTAATATTTGTTAATAAAGAGGCTGTTTTGGCCTATGGAAAGGAAATCATTCAGGAACTCCAAGTGGAGATAAAGGGGAAGGAGGACAGATTCAAGGAAACACCACAGGATCTTGTCCAATGAAGCAAAATGTGGAAGTAATGGTGAACTACTAGTCACGTGGCAATACACAGATTAATAGAAATGGGTTGAGTTAGGTTGTAAGAGCTAGTTGATAAAGAGCCTGAGCCATAGGACAAATGGTTTATAATTAATATAAGCCTCTGAATAATTATTTATAAGCAGCTGCAGGACATGGGCTCAGACAGGTCAGAAACGTCCACCTACCATTTGCAGTAAAGATTTCCAGTGAGGTATAGTTTAATTCTTTTTTTTAATTTTAATTTAAATTTTTTATTGTTTTTGAAAATCAATATCAAACATTATATAAAAAACAAAACATTCAGAATAGATAACAAAAAAACATAGAGTAATAAAACTTCTCTTTTTCTCTAAAATACAAGAAACAAAAAAATAAAATCTAAAGCTTCTCAAGCCAGGTTAGGCTCAGCTACAGATGAAGAAAGCACAGTAGGTCACAGCCAATGCCCACAGATGCACTATGGCCACCACAAATTTCTGCTAAGCAGTTAAACCAGAAGTTTTGTTTTGTTTTGTTTGTGTGTATGTATGTGTGTGTGTGTGTATGTGTGTGTGTGTGTGTGTTTTAAGTCACTTTATTCACCCATCATCTTTCAATGAAAAAATAATATTTTTGCTTAAAGTCTACGAATGAGTGAGTACATCTGATGCTTATCCTTCTGGGTTTGTGAAACCTCATTCAGGAGGATATTCTCCAAATCTATCCATTCGCCTGATTTTAGAATATCGCTTTTTCTTACTGCTGAGTAGTACTCCATTGTGTAGATGTACCAGAGTGTGTTAATCCATTCCTCAGTTGAGGGGCATCTAGGTTATTTCCAGGTTCTTGCTATCACAAATAATGCTGTGTGGTGGAATGTTCTGTATGCTATAAATAAAGAACTGTGTTGGCCTATGTAGAGCACCATAGAAGTGGGTGGAGGATCAGAGCACAGGCAGGTAGAGAAGGGTGGAGTTAAGTCAATCTCCATCTGACCCCCAAGAGGAACAGACATGTAAGAGGTACCGGTCAGCCATGGGCTGAGCCACGTGGTGGGCAGATTAATAGAAATGCGTTGAATTAAGATGAAAGAGCTAGCTAGTAATGTGCTTAAGATATGGGCCAAACAGTGTAAAGAATATAAGCGTGTGATTCATTTCTTTGGGGGACAAAAGCTGCCGCGAACCAGGTTCCAACCGCCGCCATGCGCGCGCCAGGTCACAAACCTCCTGGACCCAAAATGGGCCTGGAAAAACTTACTACAACAATGCTGCTATGAACATAGTTGAGCTAATGCTTTAGGGGTGTGTCTTTAGGGTATATGCAAAATAGTGGTATTGCTGCATCCTTGTGGAGAGTGTTTCCCAGTTTTCTGAGAAACTGCCATACTGTATTCCAGAGTGGCTGAACAAGCTTCCACTCCCACCAACAATGGAGGAGCATTCCCCTTACATCCTCTCCAGCATAGGCTGTCATTTGTGTTTTTCATTGTAGACAGGTAGTGTCTCAAAGTTGTTTTGATTTGCATTTCTCTGATGACTAAAGATGTTGAGCATTTTTTTCAAGTGTCTTTCAGCCATTTGTAATTCTGCTGAGAATTCCCTTTTTAGTTCTGAACCCCATTTTTTGATTGGGTTATTCAGGGTTTTGGGCTCTAGTTTCTTGAGTTCTTTTTATATTTCAGATATCAGTCCTCTGTCACATGTAGGGTTGGTAAAAATCTTTTCCCATTCTATAGGCTATTGTTTTGTTTTAATGACTGTGTCTTTTGCCTTACAGAAACTTCTCAGGTTCACAAAATCCCACTCATTGATTGTTGTTCTTAGTGTCTGTGCACCTGGCATTTTATTTAGGAAATGGCCACCTGAGTCCATGCGTTGGAGAGTATTTCCCACTTTCTTTTCTATAAAGTTCAGCATAGATGGTCTTAGGTTGAGGTCTTGAGGTCTTTGATCCACTTGAATTTGAGTTTTGTACAGGGTTGTAGGCTTGGATCTATTTGCATTTTTCTACATACTGCCATCTAGATATGCCAATACCATTTGTTGAAGATACTATCTTTTTTTCCATTCATTATTTTTTATCTCTTTGCCAAAAATCAGCTATTCACAGGTGTGTGGGCTAATGTCTGGGTCTTCAATTCAGTTGCATTGGTCCACAAGTCTGTTTTTATGCCAGTACCAGGCTGTTTTTAATACTGTAACTCTATAATATAACTTGAAATTGGGGATTTTGATGCCTCCTGAGGTTCTTTTGTTGAGCAAAATTGTTTTGGCAATCCTGGCTTTCCTGTTATTCCAAATAAAATTGAGCATTGTTCTTTTAAGGTCTGTAAAAAATTGTGTTGGGATTTTGATGGGAAGTGCATTGAATCTGTAGATTATTTTTGGTAAGATTGCCATTTTCACTATGTTGATCCTACTTATCCAGAAACATGGGAAATCTTTCCATTTTCTGATATCCTCTTCAATTTCTTCCTTCAGTGATTTAAAGTTTTTGTCAAATAGATCTGTTACTTCTTTGGTTATAGTTACACCAAGGTATTTAATGCTATTTGCAGCTATTATAAAGGGTGATGTTTCCCTTATTTTTTTAAGCCCTTTTATCTTTATCTTTCTTTGAAGCTACTGATTTTTTTGAATTAATCTTGTATCCTGCTACATTGCTGAAGGAGTTTATCAGTTATAGAAGTTCCCTGGCAGAATTTTGCGGATCACTTATGTATACAATCATATCATCTGCAAATAGAGATAGTTTCACTTCTTCTTTTCCAATTTGTATTCCCTTAATGTCCTTTCATTCTCTTATTACTTTAGCTAAAACTTCAGGAACTATTTTGAATAGATAAGGGGAGAGAGACAATCTTGTCTACTTCCTGATCTTAGTGAGATTGCTTTGAGTTTCTCTCCTTTTAGCTTAATGTTGGCCATTGACTTCTTGTAAATTGCCTTTATTATACTTAGGAATTTTTCCTGTATTCCTGATCTCTCCAGGATTTTTATTATAAAGGGGTGTTGGACTTTGTCATAGGCTTTTTCATTTCATTTCTAAGGAGATGATCATGTGGGTTTTTTTTCTTTGATTCGTTTATATAATGGATGACATTGATTTTTTTTGTATGTTGAACTATCCCTGCATTTCTGGGATGAAGTCTACTTGATTGTGTTGGATAACTTTTTTTATATATTGTTGTAATCGATTTGCCAGAATTTTGTTGAATATTTTTGCATCAATGTTCATGAGGGAGATTGGTCTGTACTTCTCTTTCTTAGTTGCATCTTTGAGTGGCTTGGGTATCAGGGTGATTCTGGCCTCATAAGAAGAGTTCGGCAGTGTTCCTTCAGTTTTCACTTATGGTACAGTTTGTTGAGTATTGGTATTAGTTCTTTGAATGTCTGATAGAATTCTGTGGTTAAACCATCTGAATCTGGGATTTTTTTTTTTTTATTTTGGAGACTTTTAATAACAGCTTCAATTTCCCTTAGTGTTATAGGTCTGCTTAAGTCTTTAATCTGTTTTTGATTTAATTTTGATAATTGATACTTGTCAGAAAGCTGTCAATTTCTTTTAGATTTTCCATTTTAGTGGAGTATAGGTTTCCAAAATATGACTTGATAATTCTCTGAATTTCCTGCGGGTCTGTTGTTATGTCTCCCTTTCATTTCTGATCCTGTTAATTTGAATACTCTCTCTGTGCCTTTTCATTAGTTAGGATAGGGGTTTGAGCAACATCTACTCCCTAGAACTCCCAGAGACCTCATCCCAGAAGCCAGAGCTATAGTCCCGGATTTGACCTCACAGACAGGCCTACCATGGACCAAGGCTGAGAGAAGCCTTCCACAGCCATCCCAGGGGTCACATCACAGATACCTGGGTCCCATATTCAAGACAGGTTGCACCATCACAGAGGGACAAGATTTCTCTCTGAACTGTGTGACCCTGTAGTGTCTAAGGCAGAGTGGGATTAGGTAGCCTCAGATAGCGAGGATCCCTTGATCTGACCAGAACAAGAAATTGTGCAGCCTTAATGTCCAGAGCAGATAGGAGACATACAACCCCTGTAGCCACAATGGACTAAGAGTCTACTAAGACCTGATTAAGAGTGAACCAAGGAATCAATGGACAGACATCAGTGCAAGAATACATATAACAATACAGAGAGTGTAAGGATTCCTGTCATTCCACGTAGCTGAGCTTACTCGGCTCAGGTGGGATGCACTTTGCATGGAGGCATGCCCCTGCATGTGGAAGCACCTCCTTGGACTCATGACGCATACCCATACACGCCCCTTCCCTTAAAAGAGACTGCGCACACATGCTCTGGTCTCTCTCTGTCCCTTGACTTCTTCTCTCTGCTTCTGCACCCACCTGGGAATTCTCTCTTAAATAAACTCTAGTGTGTGGCCTTGATAGTGTATGTTTGCTTTTACGCGAGAAACTAACAGAGAGTAACAAGGCACCACCAGAAGAAGCTGATGTCTCTACAACACCAAGGTGTGAACAGTGCAATGAAGAAGAAACAGAAGGAAACAACAATACAGACACCCTTATGAAGATTATAGAAGACTTAAAAGAGGATATGAAAAAGTCCCTTAAAGAAACAGAAGAAAAAACAAAAAATTGGAAGACATGAACAAATCTCTGAAAGAAAACCAAGAAAGAGAAGTCCAACAAATGAAAGAATCATTCTAGGAACTAAAAATTGAAATAGCAACAATAAAGAAGGTACAAAATGAAGCAAAGGCTGAAATAGAGTATCTGAAGATATGATCTGGAACTACAGATACAAGCATAAGCAACAGAATCCAAGAGATGGAAGAGAGAATCTCTGGAGTGGAAGACTCAATAGTGGAAATAGACAAATCACTCAAAAAAAAAAATCCACCAAAACCAAAAAAACCCATAACACAAAACATGCAAGCAATTTAGGACACCATGAAAAGACCAAATCTGTGAATAATAGGAATAAAAGGAGAAGAATAACCAGCTCAAAGGCACAGATAATGTATTCAATAAAATCATAGAAGAAAACTTTCTCAATCTAAGAAGGAAATGCCTATAAAAATACAAGAAGCTTACAGATCACCAAATACAGTAGACTCCCCCCAAAGTCTGCTCACCATATAATAATTAGGCCACAAAACATACAGAACAAAGACAAAACATTAAGTGCTGCAAAGGAAAAGGGCCCACTTACCTATAAAGGCAGACCCAACAGAGTAACTCCAGACTATTCAATGGAAACAATGAAAGCAAGAGATCCTGGTCAGAAGTTATAGTTTAATCCTTGAAAAACAGATTTAAATCTTCAAAAGAAAGAACCTAGTTTAACTTTGCTATAAGATGGCTTTCAAGGTCAAGATAGAGGCAAACTTTTTATCAAGTGATGATGACTTCACAGAATTCACCACCTTTAATGTGAGATGAAGAGAAATCTGACAACTTCCTATTTTTAATGAATTGACAAAAACAATAGGATGAGGCATAGCTGCAGTATAGATTGAATACATGTGGTGAGAAAGGATAACACCAGCCAATGGATAAGGAAGGATGGTGGGGAAGAGAAGGACTAAGACCACAGAGTAAGGGTACCTAGGAATGAAGATACCATGATGAGATGAGAAAAAAAAAAGATTAAATTCTAAAGTTAATTGTCACCTAATTTGTAAACATTTTCTTTACATTTTCTATGCTTTTTTTCCTGATATAATATATCTATTCTTGCTTTAACTTTGGAAGAATCTTGTTCGGTATAATTAAATATTTTTGTGATTTCATCTTATATTTATTTTATCTATCTGAAGCTAATTTCTTATAAATGGTGTGATGTAGAGATTCACTTGATCATTTAAATAACCAGCAATATCCATTTTTAGCCTTTTTTTGATTAATAATGAATTCATGTGGATTGAAGAATCAAATCGTTATTAAATGGCATAAGGTGCTTCACCATGTCTGATAATGCATCTCATCCGTACATCCAGTCATAACTCCTGATTGTAGACACATGCAGGAAGACATGAAAATGTAGTTCTGATTTTGTATTTGCTCAGCTCCAATTATATCTCCTCCCCCTTCTTTCTCGTCCTCCTCTTCCCCTTCTTCCTTTTCACATACTTTTTTTTTTTTTTCTACAATGAGCATTAGACTTAAGTGTTGTTAATTGTTCTGATGAGGGCAACTTCTTCCTTTTGCAGAAATTGACAACATCCCAAACCCAGGTTAAGCCATAGTTGAGATGTTTCTGTTGTCAATTGTCATGGAGTCACAAGGACTGGATTTCCACTTCTGCCTTAAGCAGCTGGAAATTCATGCAGCAGAAAGCTGAGAATCAGGAAGCTTGAGGGAGATTATGAGCTACTGGTGTGAGGAATATGTTCCTTGAGCCAGATGTGACAATACCCTACAGACAGCAACTGGAACAGACCAAGACAATAGATCTCAGAACAACCCAAGGACGGTCATTCTTACACTGACTGGAAAGACTCACTCCGAAGGTGTTCCAGACTACCTCAGTGGATAAAAATTTTAGTAGACTCAAAGTAATTCTTAGGAATGCAACAGTGTTTCACAGCAAAGACAAAACACAGCTTTTAAAAAAGAATCTAACAGCAGTCATGCAGAACTCTGAGTGTCTAGCTTTCAGTCAAGAACATGTTTGCTCAGCAGTGTTGCATCATATGAGATACTTAAAATACTTACAAAAAGATTTGACAAAAACAACAAGCTATATACCCAAATCCCTACACCACTGCCAAAAGAAATTAAAGATGATTAAGACTGACAAAAGAATACTATGTCAATAGATCTGAGCACCCAATGTTGTCAAGAAGGCAACACTACCCACGCAGATCTACAGAGTCATTATGTTCCTCTCAGAGCTGCTGCTGGGCTGTGCATTGAAATGATCACATTGTAATAAAGTTTATATTCATTTTCAAGGGACTCTAACTAATACCCACTCTAAAAAAAATCCTTCAAATGTAGAAAAAAGTAGGAAGATTCACAGCTCCACATTTTTGAACTTTCTACAATGGTATAGTGATTAAAACAGTGTGGCACTAACACAGAGCAGACACTCTAGATCAGTGCAGTAGACTGAGAGCCCAGACATGAATCTGTACATGAGTAGTAACAAATGGTTTGATAATAGTTTTTTAAAAAAAAATCTAGTGAAGGCTTGGACCCAGCTTGGTGGAACCTTTAAGAGAAAGGTCTTCTGGGAGAGTTTTAGGTCTTTAGGGAAGAACTCTCAGCTGCCACTCTTTCATCCTTGCTTCTGGCAGGTCCTGGCTATCTCAAGGCAGACTGTCACACAGAATCCCACCTGCCGTGGAATGCACATAGACCACTATAGAGGATAATGAGGAAAATTTGAATTTTTACCTATGTGTAAATTCCTGGGAAGCAATGACTATGTAGAAGACTTTTGGGAGCTGGTAAGAGTGGCGGCCAGCTTGAATCCTGTTCTCTCAGTGTTCAGACAGACACCGCTTTAAACTAGGCAAAAAGAGGTGTGGCTTTTATAATTTCACCAGAGAATTTAGAACTGTTGTATGCAGAACACTTGTGTAGCTTCCAGCAACATTCCAAGGACAGGACACTGAGGCATAGGATGGCAGTGTTTGGCTCTATGGTGATCATTTGACTGCATTTAATGCTTTTTAAAATGTAGTAGTCAAAACCCCAAGCAACACCAACAAGCTCTTGTCAACAGATATACTCATATGGCAGAGACATTGCCTCCATCACATATGCGGAGCACTGACTATATTCCAATGCAAATGGAAGAATACTATAAAATCTCAGCTAAGGACTGTTGGCCAAACACCAAAGGTCAACTAATGTCATCTGAAACACTTTCTACGTAAGTAGAGAATATTGCTGTCATTATTATCTGGCCACCAACCCTGTCCACGAACCACATAAACCTATTCAACAGGACAGTTAATTACATCTCATCATCTCATCTTGCAGCCCCAACACTCCCAAGCAGAGATGTCCTAAGCTGTGCTGCAGTGCAGGTAGCCTGAGGCTTTGGGGCAGTCACTGAATCATAAGATGTTACTGTTAGAACTTGTCCAGTTCTAAGTATTGAATCAAGTGAAGTTACTAGGGAGACGGTAGCTTGGTAAGAGGCGGAGCAGATCAAGATATGGAGAAGCACTTCAAAAGCTCCGGCTCATATCATCTGGCTCTGAGGTGAAAGCTCTGAGAGGCTAGGAGGGAAAGTACCAAGCCTTATGCTTTCTTTCAGGTCACCTGGTTCTGTGTAACACCCTTGTGGGTGGCCTACAGCATATGTGGGCAGAGGCAGCTGGGTGTGCTTCCATGGGACTTCAGGTGGCACTTTCTCTTTTTACCCACCACTTTCTATAAACTGTTCCTTTCAGCCTTTCTTTGTATTCTTTACACATATTCTTTAGGAGGTTTATTTTTGACCCAAAGTGTGATTCTCTTTGCATGGAATCTCAGAACTAGCTTTTTAAAAAAGCAGAACAAGAGACCTACATACACATGCAAGAAGCATGTTCCAGGCCCCTTTTGACACACAGATCATCAGATGTTCAGCCATGGTGTTGACATAGACCTATACACATCCCAGTGTGTGCTTTGGCACACCTCTAGATGAAGTATAATGATATTGCTGTGCCCATACTAGGGAGATAGTTGTTAGGTTGGATTGTATAGGGAATGATGATGAGAAAAAAGTCATACATACTCTGTGCTAAGGCACTTTTTAACAATCCCCCTGCTCAGGGGTATGGTAGAGTAGAGGAAGACAATTGAACTCCAGCTTCCCACTTTCCTTTCTCTTGCTGTGATAAACACCATGACCAGAAGCAGCTTGGTGAGGAAAGGGTTTATTTCATGTAATTGCTTACTGTCCATTATCCAGCAAGGCCAGGGCAGGAACTCAAGACAGGAACCTAAAGTGGGAATTAAGCAGAGACGATGGAGGAAAGCTACTCACTGTTTACTCTCCATGGCTTATCCAGCTTGGTTTTTTACACAGGCCAACATTATCTGCCCAGGGATGGCACCATCCACATCGGCTGGGTACTCCCATATCCATCTTTAATCAAGAAAGTGCTCCACCCAGTTTCTCCTAAGGGTCAATCTAATGGAGGCAATTTCTCAATTGAAACTTCCTCTGATGAGGTAACTCTAGTTTGTGTTAAATTGACAAGAACCACCCAGAACATTGAAGATACAGATGTTGTGTACCCAGAGGGCTGACCTCAGTGATGGGAGAAGGGGACTCTCATTACTTCCTACTAGTCACATGCCAAAGTTCACTATCCACTTCATTCTACATGCTAAAGGAGAAATTCTTTTGGATATTTTTCTTGATTTTTCCCCAAATGAAATATATGAAAAAGGACAAAATCATGTCACTGTTGTTAATTTTTAATTTGACAGATTCTGAACTCATCTGGGAGCCAGTCTCTGGACTGGAACCAAGTCTCATGCCTACCAATCAAGAGTTCTTATACTGAGCTACACCCTCACTCTTATCTTTAATTCTAAAAATAATGTCAATGTCTAACTTAACAGGTGATTGTGAGGATTAAAATAACAAGCAATCAAACTTGAGCACATGCTAATGTGCTTCAAAGCACAGGCATGCTTTCAAGTTTGAGTGGAGTGCACATCTGTACCAGGAGATATCCAGTATGTTTATGACAAGTCCCAAAGTATTCAACATATTCTTTGCCATGAAGTTTGTGTCACACGCAAGGTCTTGTCCAGTTTCTTTAATTGAGATCAGTGATTTAGAACACATATTGGACATACCAGGGCACACACTAGGAACCCTCTGAGGTCAGACCTTTGTGTTTGCCTCAAGGCCAACAGCACTTGGTTTTTGTAATATTGTCTACAATTCCCCATTGTGGTTGTTGGTGACATACCCAGTCCTGCTCCAGTCTATATTGTCGAGACTATTTAAAGCTACAGAGATGTTTGGATATGCGGCCTAGAGAGAACTGTGAGAAGTCATTTCCAACAGTTGTGTGACATCTCAGTGGCTCTCATGAAGCTCTTCTGCAGAATTCTAGGACCAGTGAGCAGTTTCATACATAAAGGGCTACTGACTGAGAGACCAAGATGTGAAGGAGGTGTTCCCTTGATATATTTTCTTATAACTTTTCAAAGTATATGAGTGTAATAAAAACATACATTATTAAAATTTTAAAATAGGCATTTCACATATGGAGTTCTAAAGGATTTCTTTTGGTGCCAAAAAGCCATAGGAAAAAAATAGGAGGTTTGTGATTTGTGAACCTCTTTTGCAGACAACACTTTTTCAAATTTATATTTTCAAGAGGTGTTGGAATATTTTTCTCCATAAGGACCGCAGGTGGGAAACTCTATATACCTCTTCTACAAACTGGAAAATTTTCTTATTTGAGGATAACTCAGAAAACAGCCAGTCCTACATGTTTTTTGGTATATTTTTTCTTCTTAGAACAACATGGCAGAGAACTTTCTAGAAAAGAACTAGAACATGTGCCAAGAAATTCATCACCACAACTGAGCACACAATGGCAAGATTATCCCTAAAATTGTAACCTACACTTTTTTAAGACTCAAAAAGAAAAATTAATGTCTCTTGTTTTCCAATTTGCCTGAAACATATCCAGTAAACAATTAAGCAAAATATAAATCACGGAAGACCAAAAGGCTTCTAAGAACTCAAGAGACATGTTACTTGAACAATCAAGTAACTCATGAAAGCATTGATATAGGAAAGAATTCCCACACCCTCCAGGAATTGGTCCAGATGATGAGCTCTTTTCCAGTCTTTACTGACAGCCTTTATTCCCCAAGTCTTCAATTCCTTTGCTTCAGTTGGAACTCATTAAAGTGCATTAATTTAAACTAATTACCATTTAAGCCTTTGATTCTGAATCTCCTGGATAAAAATTCTGGAATCTCTGAGTCAGTTGAGCTTATTACATAAATGAGCCTCAAGGATTCATAAGCAGAAAACGTATCTTAGCTTTAAGTAATGCCAAGGAACATTCTTTTAGGGCATCATTCTTTCATGCTCATCATTTTATCTTCAACCTTCAATAGTAAGTTTTTTGTTAAGTATTTGGTCAACGTTTTAATTTCAAAAAATATTTAGTTCTGTCATGCTAGCTACAAGTCTCATTTTAAATTTTTTTCTTCAATTCCATACACATTTAAGTAACATTTGCATATTTTTAAATAAATGCTAAGCCTATGAGTCTGCTGCTTTTTGTTATATACCCGGCATGTACATCTCATGGTCATGTGTCCTTCAGGTACCCTTTACTGGTACCTCATGTTGCAGTTTACCTGAGCAAAAATAAAATTTAAATTGTAGCCCACAAATGTTAACATAACGTGGGAGTTCTTTGATTTTTGTGACCTTGAAGTGCAAGGTCAGCCTGAACAGTTTGCATGGAACTGTGTCTAGCTGGGAGCTCTGCTCTCCACTGTCTTAATGTTCTTGAAATGTCATATGAAATTCAGTCTTTAAATGGGAAGCTCTCCAAAGAGCATGTTCCTGTGGGGAACAGAATCAGGTTAAGTATGAAGAGATGAACATAACAAGTGGTAGGTTTTCAGGGCAAAGCACATATGCAATTGCCTTGTGCTTTAGAAACCTCAGGAAGAATGAACAACAGACATTGGGTGGAGTGGTGTACGATAGTCACTACACTCAGGAATCTGTGAGATGAGGAAACCCCAGTTGAAAGCCAGTCTGGGATGCATAGTGAAAGCATGTCTAAGAAAACTAAAAAATGTGTTCTGAGTACAACTCAGTGACTTAAAATAGTACTTGCAGGTAGACTGGAAACCTGCAAAACACATAAATAGAATAATTTTCAAAGATTCCAAAATAAGTGGAACTTCAGTAAACTTAAAAGCTTCAAAAAGACAAAAGCATAAGCTAGATATTGGAAGCCTGAGAAAGGGTCAGAATTCAGGAGAAGCGTGAATTCTGCTGAGGAGGTCTCTCCTAGCACTATACTTGATTAAAGAACCCTGTGCCAATCCACCAGTGACAAAGACACCCAGAGAGCACTTGTGCCGAGATATCTGGGTTCTTTCTTTTCCATTTTTTCCTCTATTCTTTTGTCAGTACTATTCCATCTTAGGACTTTATACCAGTGTAGGTGCCTTCTGAGGTCAGGAGATGCACTGGTCATGTATAATAGTCAACTTGACACAATGACAGGAGTCTCAATGAGGAAATATGTGGTGTAGGTTGGTCCATGAGGATGTTGTGAGTCTTGGTTACACTAAGATGTGGGGGGATCCATGGATGTCACCTTCCTGTGGATTTGGTCCTGGACCTTGACAGTGGAGCAAGCAATCATTGATTCTGTTCCTGTCACCATCACTTCTCAGCTATCTTGAACTGTGACTAGGAATTAAGAGCTAAAACATGCTGTTTCTCTCCAAAGCTGCTTTTGTCTGGGTGTTTTAGTAGAACAGCAGGAAATGAAACTAATCTTGAAACCTAACTTGGTTTTAAGAATTTATTTAAACTCTACTTTTTGTATATGCTGCTCATAGCAGCCAGGACATGAGAGGGGGGAAAATTCATTTATGGGAGACAATTATACTTTCTCAAATCACTATATTTTCTCCATGTATAATCATTTGACTAAAATGGAGCTTTATAAAATGGAATAACTAAATAGTAATGATGTAATACCAGTTTGTAGCATCCTTAAGGAATAAGTGAGGTACAGACAGTTCTTGTTTATTCTTCTCTTCACTATAAATATCAAAAGAGATCTTCCCAAATTGAGACCATGGTTTCATCTGTTGTCACAACTCTTTGGTCTTTAGGATGTCATCTCCCAAGAGTACATGGTTGAAGGCTGAGGTGGAGTTAGAAATATTTATTGGTTACTTGTGTTCACCCTGAGTAGATGACTGAGTCATGCTACACATCATACTGCTCACCTTCTGCCTTAGGTTTTGCCTCAGGCAAGCTAGACTCTTCCTAGGTTGCTAAGGAGGGATGCTGTACAAGAATTACAGGCTGGATGGTTTCAACAAAACAGATTTTAAATCTCACAGTTTTGGGGCCTGAAATTCACGATCATGGATGATTTCTCTTGAGGCTTCTCTGTTTGACTTGCAGATGCTGTTGTCACAAACTTTGCATGTGTCCTTGTTTCCGCTTCAGATAGAAACAGCAGTTGGCCTGGGTTAGAGATGATTCTGATAGCCCATTTTAACTTAGTTACTGTGTTGAACACAGTCACATTTCAGGAGTTAGGACTTTTACACACGAATTTTGGAAAGAAACAGATAGTATGAAGTTACTGACCTATTTGTTCCAGCCTAGCCCTGAGGTCTGAATCCACCCACAGCTGCTTAGCCCCAAATAATCACTCAAAGGCTTATATTAATTACAAGCTATTTGGCCTATGACTCAGGCTTATTGCTGGCTAGCTCATGCATCTTGACTCAACCCATTTCTAGTAATCTGTCTTGCCATGTGGCTGGTGGCCTTACCTGTGTTTCATTATATCTTGATCTCCTGGGTGGCAACTCAAGTCTCTGAATGACTCCTTCCTCCTTCCCCCTTATCCACACTTGGATTTCCTGCTTAGCTATAAGCTGGCTTGCTATAGGCCAAAACAGTTTCTTATTATCCAATGATAATTCACAGTGTACAGAAAAACATCTCACATCAAAAGAGTTCATCCCAAAGATAGCAAACGGATAATAAATCCAATGGAAACTTGGAGCATTAAGCAAACCCCTAGGAAGATAGTAAAAGAGTTGGCATGTGCATAGGGATCATTCTGATAGGGTTGGTCATAAGCTGTAATAGGATTGGAGTGGAACAATAAAGTTAGACTCAGGAATCTCTTTTGGAAAAAAAATGGGTAATAGATAAGATAGATATTGTGTCTACTTATAAACTAAGCAAATTATCAGCCTTAAATAATTTGCACTGATGTAAAGTCTTATAGACTGATATAAATGTAAAATTATTATTCTATTTCAGTTTAAGAAATTTTTATATTGGTAAAAATTCAAATCTATATTTGTCATATTATGCATATGCTCCTACTTCTGTTTAAAATATTTTGTATAGTGATATATACTAAGGATATTGTTGTCCTTTTACATTATGTATTTCTACCTCTGCTTAAGATATTTTGTATGCTGCCACAAACTCAAAGTCATTGTCCTTATACTGTATATCTGTTTACAAATTGTCTATTCTATAATATAAAGCCTTAATCTTTAGGTTGTTTAGGTTGATAAGAATTACAAGTTATAGTCACACGTTTGTCATAATTATAGTCATGTTAGTTAGGTTTTTTAAATATACAATAACATATGTCAGATGAATAGATAATCTTCAAACACTTTATAGACCTAGAGAATATGGCATTTAAATGTTTCATTAACTCAAAATTTGGTTGACATGGGACACAATTGTTCCTAGCAGCATCAATCCTTTCCCTAGCTGATGTTGGGCATCAAAGACACTCGACACAGAGTTTGTCTTTGTCTTCTGTTAGCAAAGAAAGAATGGCCTGTTGGGCAAAGAAAAGCCCTTGCCTCAACTGCTGGCTTTAAGCACACTGTCCATTTCAGGCAGAACAAAGGATAAGAGACTGCTGAACTCTGCCAAGACAGGTGAGATAGTCTCTCAAAATACTTTGCTTCTAAAAGTGGTCTGCTAGATATTCTAGGCTTATAGCCAAAAAATTGGATGCCCCAACATTGCAGAAAAGCTTTGAGTGACTGTCCATGATGCCAGCTGTTGCTGTCTTCTGTTGCTAAATTTTGGAAGTTGCTTGCTTGCACATTCTGTTTACTCGGGTAATATATTTTTCTCCTCAAATATTTGGTAGGGTTGAAGACCTGGTAGTTATAGTTACAACCATCTCATATCTTTGCCTAGAGCATATTCGGTACTAGATTCAGATTCTTCAGGATATGATAGCCTATGGAATAATCTCTGTACTTTGCCACTTACCAATATTCTGGACATTTGTATGTTTTGTGCTTGTAGTGGGATTATGTTGGTATGTTGTAAATATTTGTCCCTCCTACTGGTTTGATAAAAAGCTGATTGGCCAGAGGCAGACAGGAAGTGTGGGCAGGACTACCAGACTAAGAAAACTCTGGGAACAGGAAGAGCAGAGTAGGGATGCCAGGAGACAGAGAAGAATGAAGTTGAAATGCTGCTGAGAAAAGGTACCAAGCATGGCTGAATAGGTAAGAATAATGGATTAGTTTAAGAGTAAGTCTGGGCCCTAGGACAATCAGCATAAAATTAATGTAAGCTTCTGTTTCTGTGGGTCTATGGGTCTGCAGGTCTTTGGGCTACAAGGCTCAAAGACCAGAAAGTCAAAGCCAGAAACCTCATACAACATTACCTGATAATTGTTCCTATTATATGTGGTTTTATATTTTGATTAGAACTTTCTTATGTTTACAAAGGGGAGAGATATAGTAGACAGCAGGTACTATTATAGTTTGAGCTTAAGGTGTGGCCTCTTGGCCAACATAGAAATGGGAACTATGGCCTAGGGACACTAGTAGTCAGGGCATGGCCAAAAGGCCAGTTTAAGATCAGAGCCCAGGTGTGCAGACCTCTTCTGTCTCATGCCATTGGATGGAGGATGTGACCTGCAGAATTTTTATTCCTCGTGGAACCAGGTCAGCCTTCTAGGAACTACACAAATGCATCCTCCCTCTTGTATCAGTGAGTGCTCCCCTTTGATAAATACATCATTTTTCTTTATCAGTTGCCCATGATTATTTGCTTTATGAGTCTACTGTCTTTGCTTGCCTAGGACACATGTCTCCAGCTTAAAGGGGGGCTGTGGGTTGTTTTATGGTTTGCATAGCCAGAAGGACTCTGTAGGATGCCACTTAAGAGTAGGCAAGTATGCTCTTGGACTCTCCAGAGAGCCATGAGCTGAGAACACTTTCTTACTCTCTTCAAACTACAGACTCCACGGTCACATTTGTAGAACATGGCAACTCAGTGTTGAAACTGTTCTGTCTGTGATCCTTGTACAATAGCCCTCCTTAGCAACCTGGTATACAATAATTTACTTAGTGCCTCCAAAAAGAGCAAAGATTTGATTGAAGGACACCAAATTCCTTTCAGCATTGATGAGTATAATTCCTGGAACATGATTTCCTCAAGACGAATCAAATGTCTCTCTGTGGTTTTTCTTCTCCAGAACCCATACCATACACAGGACTGTGTTTTCTAATTTTCAATACTCACTGCCATGTGATGTCAATTAGAAATTAAAATAGGGTCTCTCTGTGTATTACCATGCCCACATTGAACTGCTCAGTGCTTAGTTGAGACATGTGTATGCCTGGGGCATCATGTGATTGTTTACAAATTATTTTATACATGTCACTCATTTAATTACAATTTATCTGGCTTGTCTTATCCACATGGTTTCTAACTGTAAAACCCCTTTAAAAGAGTACTGACTTTGGCTGCCCTGAGGAGTTTGCACTGTGTGATATTATACTAGAATCCCATGCAAATTTCCTAATGAAAATCACATCCTTTTATCAAAACAATAAACTTGTCTTCCAAAACTTGGGTGCAATCCTCAGTACCATGCTTCTGAATGTAAAAAATGTCTGAAATGCCGCATTTAACTTGTCTATTTTGCTGGGCACTCTCTCTTTTTTTTTTTTTCACAAATCCCACTCAATATTTTGAATAACTGTACTGGCTTCTGAAGAGCAAGCAGGAAATGTAAGGAGGAAGCATCTCCATATGTATTTTTATATATTTTTTTAAACTGAAGCATGTGAGTTTCTACACTAAAGTAAACACTAAACCCATTGAGAGAAGTTTCAGATCTAAGCATTTTAAAACCCCAAACAAATGAGGACAGAAAAGATCCTAAAAGCTTTTGAAGAAAACCCAAATGACAGCAATGGTAACATTAGCAGAAACTCAGGATGGGTAAAAAAAAACAAATGGGAACCCAGCTTTGTCTCTCCCACACAGGAGTACTGATTGGTAGACTGCGATAAAGAATAGTGATTCTTTTAATTTTCAAAGAAAATTATTTTCAATCTGAAGCTCAATTTCTAGCCAAACTATCAACTAAATAGAAAACTAGAGTGTTGGTGCTGTGGGATTCCTTTCTGTATGCTGTGAATATGTTTTATTATAATTGGTTAATAAAGAAATTGCTTTATCCTATAGCAAGGCAGGAAATCCAAGCAGAGATACAGGAAGAAGAGGGAAGAGTCCAGAAGATGCCAGCCAGCTGCCTGAGGAGGGAGATGTGTTAGATCACAGTTAAAGCCACAAGACATGTGTCAAAACATAAATGAATAGAAATGGGTCTATTGAGTTGTAAGAGTTAGTTGGTGATAAGCCTGAGCAATAGGCCAAACAGTTTGTAATTAATATTAAGCCTCTGAATGGTTGTTCAGGAACAAGTGGGTGGGAGAGATTTGTTCATCTATGTGTTGGCTCATCCCCTTTCTTAAGACAGAAGTGGAAATGAATGGTGTTAATGGAGAGGTATTTCAGAAGTTAAGGCCAAAAAGCCAATGAAGACAAATAGTGACCCAGAAACTGGATTGAGAAAGTATGGAGAAAACAGTCATCAAGAATATCGTGGATGGAGATTCACCAAATGACTGATTCACAGCAGGGATGAGGAACAGGGGACCAGATGGGCAGACCTGGCGCGGGTGGGTGAGGGTATGCAGGATTCTTTATTGTTAGCCACATTAAAGGCTGAAGAATATGACATGAGAAAGGCAGTAGGACCATCTATTCTCCTAATGAGAATGATGATGAGGAAGATGATGGCCAAATGGAAATACAAACATATAGTCCTGTACTGTGCAGTTACATGAATGCCTGATGCCTTCTGCTAACCAGTTTTAATGCTGTTCAAACATACAGACATCTCTGATGGGACATTCCTGTAGGAATCTGTGTAAGTTGAAAGCATTATTAAGTTCAAGATGTGTTGAGTACATCTCACCTACTGAATATCTGCTAAGCCTTGTGGCTGTCCATCTTGCTCAGAACACTTTCTTTAGCCTACTTTTATAACAGAGTATTGAATACCTACTGGGATTATTGAATACCATGCTGATGGTGAAATGATTGTACAGAAATTGGTGAATACAAGGTTGAAAGCTGGAAATTGGATAATCAGAAGGGCTGACTGGTAGGGAAAGTCTTAAGAAGCTTGTCCCCTAGGGAGGAGAGGAGCAGTGTGGTTGGGGAAATCTGTACACACTAACATAGTCTTCACATATTTGTTCTTTTACATGACTTTTACTTGAAGCCATAACAACAACAAAAATAGAAGAATAAGCAATAAAAGAGAGGTGGGATACCCAAAACGAACTGAGAAATGGTAAATATATTTCTCTGAAGACACTCATGTTCCCATGTGCCCCAGAGATCATCTGGGATCAGGTCCCAGCAGGCTGGGTCACTTAAGTGTCCCCACAGCGTGGAGTGTGAGGAAACAAGTTTGAGTTGTATAGAAGAATCCTTTAAATGTAACATAAAGCTTGAAGAGGAAGTAAGAGCAACTTATCAGAAGTCAAGCAAATGGCAGATAAAGAAAAACTAAGAAAATAGCAACATGTTTCAGTGTTGCTGCCAACCACATGGTACTGAGACGTGGGTGCTGGACAGTTAGCTGCCAGGAACTTAAGAAATGAGTTACCTGACCTTCCTCTGGAAGCTGAAAGCCTTTGCTAGGCACCAGTATTAAAACGTAATCAACACAAGCACTGGTGGTGCAGTTGTTTGCAAAGGAAAGGCAGATTCTGGGCACTTCCTACTCCACCATCTTCCCAGACTCCTCCCCAATTCTGTGTTCTATTCGCCATGCCTTGTACCTTGTCTGAAATTTTTAAGATTGTGCTTTTATTCTGAAAAGCATTTCTCAGCATCATGGTTTTCTTTCATCACTCCACCATAGTTTTTCTCTTGGTGATAGAACTCAGGCCTTCCATATGCTAAGCAATGCTGCACCTCCAGCCAAGATCCAATATCAGAACTGCTTTTAAGGAAATGCTGATGGGAATGATCTGATTGTATGTTTTAAACAGGTTGGCTGGGCAGGTTTCTTGGAGAAATGGTGTATGGGGCTGGGGTTGGCAGGAAGAAATCTTATGAGACATTTGAGAACAAGTTGAGAAAAGAGTTCGGGGTCTCATTATATGGAATTTCACAGAGACATATAAAAGCCACCTCAGTCTGAGGCATAGATTTTTGTATGGTGTGATTCATACCTTCCCCAGGGAAGTTAAAATTCCTGGCCAAATGTTTAAGCAGTGAGCTGACAAAGTGCAATGGAATGATCATTCCTGCTGAGACGTGAATCCTTATCTCTGCTTCTGTCAGGAACGTTAATGATGTCTCACCAAATAGCCTTTTGTTACAGTCAACAGAGTGGTGTATAACTCTTCCTTGTCATTGGAGTGTTCTCTAAAGATAAATTAAAGTAAGTTTGACCTAAATCTCTTTCCATACTTTGATGATTATATTTGGTCCAAAGTGGCCTCTGTACATAACATTGTGAATTGGACTCTAGCTTGGTCTGTAAACACTTTGTAGCCTAACCCAAAACCTGTACGTAAGCATGGAGTGCCAGCTGGTAATGGGATCCAAACCCAAAGTCAATTCTGGCCTAACACTGCTAGATAATGACCAAGCCCAGTGAATCCTGGGCTACACCACCTTGAAATCTGTATGTGTCACTGTCTATTTCCCAGCTATATAAAAATATCTCAGCAGTCAGGCGGGTGCATTTTGGACCACATTTGGCCTAGAATATTATGATTCTAAAGCATTTTCTTTTTACTCAAATAATTTTTAAAAATTAAAAGGTCTCTTTAATGTTTTTATTCTTTGTTTTCTTTTGTGTTTTGTTTGCTTGGCTTTAATACAATTAAGAGTTAATAGTTAATATTTAGAATGCTTGTTCCAGGTCTTTCTCCTTAGAGAAAGCTAAAAAAAATTATACATAGGTACCACAAAATAATGTGACCATTTTAAAGCAATATTATCAGCTATTTCTTTGTTTCTGGTGTAAAACAACTAGGTCTGTAGCCCAGGACCTTATTGTCAGCTCCAGAGAAAACAAAATCCTCCAAGGTGCTGTCTAGTTCATGTAAAAGTGTCATATGGAGTTCCCAAAGGTTACAAAGCCTGTTGTTATTTTCACCACCACTTCCTCATCCCTGTCTCAAGACATTTGATAGCCCAGTGCTACCCCAAGGCTTCCTACTTTCTGATAGCCTAGTGCTACCCCAAGGCTTCCCATCTTCTGATAGCCTAGTGCTACCCCAAGGCTTCCCACCTTCTGATAGCCTAGTGCTACCCCAAGGCTTCCCATCTTCTGATAGCCTAGTGCTACCCCATGGCTTCCCACCTCCTGGTAGCCCACTGTTCCCCAAGACTCTCCACCTCCAAGTTGATCACTGCAACCCAAGACTCTCTACCTACTGGTTGTCCACTGCCACCCCAAGAGTCTTTCTTATCTCAGGACACTAATGTCCTCCACCAACTGTTCATTTGCAGGACCCCCCTTGTCTCATTCTGCCCTGACTTGACTGTCCCCAAGAGCTTCTGCATCTTTTCCTGTGGATTAGCATTCACTGAGGAACAGATTAGCTGTCCACTGACCCTAAACTTACTGTTTTTCCTTCTAGTGTTTTGTTTCTCAACCCTTATTCTAAAACCTGATAAATTTAAAGGTCATACCCCCAATTTAACTTACTTATTTCTTATTATTTTAAATTTCATTGTGTTCTATAATTTTTCATTTTCCTGGGGAAATTACATCATCATTCTATCCAAAGCAACATATTTGTAATTTCACCTGCCTTTCCCCCCCGGAACCTATTTACATGCTGCCAGCTTGGATTTTCCCGTCTCCTCACATGAGTCAGCTTACATGCTGTTTACCCTTCACCTGACCATTGACATAACCAGACATAGTCCTTGAGCTTAATGCTGTTAAGACAAGGCTCATGGAAAGCTGAGTGTTCCCTGAGCCCAAGGATGTTGAAGTTCTCATTCTAGAAATGTTCCTTACTCCTTATAGCACTTGTTTAAATATTTAAACAATGCAGTGGTAGGGTGGCTAGTTCTGCTACAGTGTTAGATCATCTACTCTAAAGCCTGGGAATTAAAGAAAAGGAAAGCCAACAAGCTTTGGGTTACTTCAGCTACTGGTCCAACAAGTTACATAGGCTGTTTTAGCAGAAAGTGACAACTGCATAGGACACTTCACCTTCACTTCATTACAGTATACCAGGTAGTTTGAGTCCTGCTGGTCATTTAAGTATCACAGGTACAGTTCTACATCCCATTTGGCGTTGACAGGTTACAGTCCCACTCATCATTTAAGCCATGTCTTGCCTGGTTTCAGGTATGGGCAGTTTCAACAAATTGGGCCATTTGTGCTGGGTATTTCAGCTGCATGAGTACTCAAGGTCTTACAGGCTTTCAGGTTCACAGGTGTTAGAGTTATGTGATTTCAAGTCACTTTCATTGCTGAGGTGGTCTGAATAGTTATCAGGGTCCCCTACTTCCCCCGAGTCAGTTGCTAGAACTCACCGGAAACTGGGCTGTCTTTAAAATTTCATTTCATTCTGTGCATCTATCACATTACACTTAATGTGAGTGTTGTGGGTGCCTTAATGTTCTTCCAGTGTTTCATACTGTTTCTCAAATGTTTTCAGTTTGGCTAAACCCCAGATGTACTTTTGCCAAACTTCTTTTTCTTCAATCTGTCTATGTTTCAAAGAAAATTTGAGCCATCTGTTTCTGTTTCATTGGCTTCACTACTTAACATTCTCTTTGGTAGAAAGGGAACGCAAAAAGTCTTTTAAATCCAGGCTTTACCCTTCCACACCCGTCTCTCAAGCGCCTGGCAATGAAAGCATCCATGGGATCAAGGTGTTTTGGGAACTCCTCGCCTTGGCTACATGCCCTTCCCAACTCTGCTGGGATGGTGCCCTGTTCCTCAGAGATGTTGCTGACAGATATGTCCCAGAGAGCCAGCAGCCCTCAGCAAGAGTGATTTTCTGATCTGAATCCCATCCCTACTCCATACATTTGACCTATTCTCTGTTTGCACCAGGGCTTTTCTTCAGGATGGCACACGTAGTATGTCTTTTTTACATTCTGTCCCACATTTTGATAAATGCTGTAAAGTATGGGCCATTTATATTATGATACTAAATATGAAAGAAAAGAATGAAATGATGCTGCTATTCTTATTTTAAGCAAAATAAGCACTGTCTGTGAGGAGAAGTAGTTTGTTGCATGCCAAATTAAGCATACTTGGTGAAAATGATATCAAGTGTGTGTGTGTGTGTGTGTGTGTGTGTGTGTGTGCATCTTGCAATCTTTTTATGACCACTTTCACTAAACTTAGTCTTTAAAATATGGTTTTATGATTGTATGTAGCCTTTAATGAAATGATTATCCTTTAATCTCCATTTATTATCTTCATAAATCATACTCAGAAATACCTTCTAGGTGGGAAGCCTAACTCTGATCATTTCCTTAGGACAGATTCTTGGAATAGGGCTTGCTAGATGAAAATTTGGAAACACTACAAAAATACTTATGTCTGACTTGAAGGCATAATAGAGTCTCACCTAATGGCCCAACCGTTCCCCTAGAAGTTGTACATTTTAGTCCTTATAGATTTCTCTTCTATGAGCAAGAAAATGCCGGTGGCACAAATTTTACATAAAACAATTTTGTTAAACCATGGCAATTAAATTACTACAGAGCCATTTTCTGACCCTCTTTGGCATCCTTAAAGAGCAAATAAAAATGTCATTCCATGCCACTTAGATTTCAGTTGTCCCACACATGATGGAGGCTCTACCACACCACCTAAGTGTGTCTAGACTATGTCACCTAGATTTGTGTTGGTCTGTACACTGATGAGCTCACCTAGTGGACATTTTTCACAATGGTCTTGGTCACTAAATAACATGGTGATGTGGTTTCTGCTTAGAAAGCTTGGAAAGACAATGAAAAATTATTTATCAAGATTAGTCAAAAGAGTCAAATAATATGAGAAATTGAACAGTTTTGCCTATTAGTGCATTCCAAGACAGAGGTAGAAATAACAGAATGATGGTGGGTGCATCCCATGGGCTTGTGGGACAGAGGAAATTCAGTAAATCTATCAAGACAAATGACAGAAGAGAAGTATTAATCCATAAACTAATATGATGAGTAAAGTTTAAAAAGCAAATAATAATATCTTTTGATTTATAAATAGGTGTTTTTAACAAAATAAAAATGATAGAAAATGAAAATTAATGAGAGGCCAAAGGGTAAGAGTCATCTTGGGGCTAATTGTGAAGTGTTGTGTTGGATAACTGTAGGTGTACAATTCAAATTTTGATAGTACAGCCTTAAGGAGTAATCAAGTTCTGCAATGATTGAAGAAGAGATTGAAGTTGTGTAAAAGAAAAGAAGGCAAAGTATTTTCCAGAAGTCAAGCTGACAAAAAAACACAGCAGAAGGCTCTGAGCTTCTGAAAGAGCTGCCTGCATGGCCCTAGGTTAGGGGAGGGAAGGAGGAGAAGGAGCGTGGGCATTCCTGAGGCTGCACTAGACCATGGTTTCAACCTTCCTAATGCTTTAACCCTTTAACACACCTCATGTTGTAATGACCCCAGCCATAAAATTATTTCATTGATACTTCATACTGTAATTTTGCCTCTGTTATGAACTGTAGCATAAATATCTGATATTCAGGATGTCTAATATGTGACCCTACAAAGGGATCATGACCCACAGGTTGAGAATCACTATACTGGACTCTGCTACAAGCATGGGACATGGCTCTGCTAAGTTTGCAGTGTGGAATTAATAGCATCCATATTACTAGTCATCCATAATTGTTACTGGATGAGCATATCTGAGTACTTTGAGAAGCTGTGGATATGTGAGCTAGGGTCCATGTCACTCCGTTGAAAGGCTAGAGGACCCCTGGGGAACTACACTGAGAGTTTTTGTATGAGATGCAGGACAAAAGGTAAACTTCCTAGCCTTTGTACTCTGTTGACCTACATGTAGACATAAGTCCCTTTAAGTTTTCTAAATACTCATTCTGAATAGAATGGAATAAAAACCATCAGCCTTGCTACAAATTCTCATCAGAGAAACGGAGATGACACACACATGCCCCATTAGAGTCTAACAAGCCTGATTGTGATCCTTTGTTCCCAAATCCTGTCTTATGGCTCACCCTCCATCTTCATCCTTTGACCCGTTCTCTTGGGACATTCGTCCTTTTCTCTGCCTCATACAGAGCAGTCTGCTTTCTAAGTTCCTGTCCTCATGGTTTTGAGCAGAATTCTTCAGGATGCTCAGGAACACCTCACCATCCTGTAACGAGACATACTTAGAAAGCATTTGGACTAAGGGAGGAGAGAGAAAGAACTAACAACAAAAAGGTTTGAAGAAGGCACCTTCCTTTACATAAAAAAAAGTAGGAAAAACTATTTTATTAGAATATTATACAAATTATCTGTTCATGTAAGAATGTTATTTGGGATACTTTAGAAAGGGATGAAATAAAATCAAATAACCAAAAGTGTGTGTGTATGTGTGGGTGCCTCCAGGAGGGCCTTGACTATTGGAAACCAAGTTGCCAGAATCAGCAAATCTCAAGTCAGGCAACATCAGAACACACTTCTTGTCAGCTTCTTTGCCTAACTGGAGTTTAATGAATGAATCATGCCAACCTGGAGATTATTTGATGAAATTTTCCATTTGTATTTGAAAAACTTTATGTGCTGGTAATTTTTGTCAATTTGACAGAAGCTAAGGTCATTTTGGAAGAGGTAGCCTCAACTAAAA
Source organism: Sigmodon hispidus (assembly GCA_004025045.1). Classification (NCBI taxonomy): domain Eukaryota; kingdom Metazoa; phylum Chordata; class Mammalia; order Rodentia; family Cricetidae; genus Sigmodon; species Sigmodon hispidus. The sequence goes on along the minus strand of PVIH01001287.1, from coordinate 66,475 downwards.
TATACCTCCATCAAATTGACTTGTCTATGAGGCTTTTTGATTGCTGGTTGATGAGAGAGGGCCTGGGATACTGTGGGTGTTACCAGGCATGGGCAGGTGGACCTGGGTTATATAAAAAAGAGGTCTTAGCAGGCCATGAGGTACAAGCTCGTAAGCTGTGTTCCCCGTGGTCTCAGCTTCAGGGCTTCAAGGTTTCTGCCTTGAGTTCCTGCCCTGACATCCCTCAGCGATAGAGGAGTGTGACCTGAACATTGTAAGATGAAATAAACCCTTTTTGCTTTCAGCCACAATGTTTTTATCATATTAATAGAAAAAGCAAACTCAAACACCTACAACTATGGAAAGAAGGCTTCTTAGAAAACATTGAAAATTCCAGCAGATGCTGCCTCAGGCCTGTGACCCAGGCAGCATGAAGCAGAGACACCCAAAGCAGTTGCAGTCAGGGAGCCTGGAGAAGTTTGGGAAGAGGTCTTATTACTTCCTGTTGAGTTCGGCCTTCCAGCAGCTTCACCCATGGAAACGCTGAAGCAAGGCAGAAGGAGAAATGAAGACGCTAAGGAAGGATGGAGTCGCTTCCAGGTGAAGTGATGAACCTAGAATGCCCAGCCTTAGCCAGCAAACCTGAGAACAGTGGCAGCAATGGGCTCCCGACAAGACCTTAAGATAGAGCAGCAGCTTGCCAAACACAATTCCAGCCCTGGGGAAGCCAAGAAAGAAGGATTCTGAGTTTGAGGCCCACTTGACCTATATAATGATGCCAGATTTTAAAAACCAAACCAAATGAAGAAAATCTTTTATATTTTCCTCCCTAAAATGGGTTCAGATGTTCTACAGGATTTTAGTGAGACTTTGGGGGCTTGCAATATACTGAATGATTTATTTCAGAGAGGCTTGGCTATAGGCCAAGGCCCTTCTAGAATACAGTCATTGTTGATTTCATATCTGGAGAAGTCCTATGTCTGTCCTCTCCCAGGGAGACAACAATACCACTTCATCGACTAAGCTGATCTTAGAGTGAAGCATTCTCCTGGAGGACCGTTGACCATGGAAATCATGGGACAAATGCTCCAGCTGCTTCATACATGGCTTCTCTAATGAGAAAGAACCCTATGCTTATAAATAAGCCTAATTCATTGCTGCAATGTTTTTAGTCTATAATGAGAATAGCTACTGCTTAATGGGGCATTTATAGTTGTTTTAATCAGTGAAGCATGTCATCTCAGGAAACGACTTTTTAACAAACCAAGGGATGCCTTGTGCTTGCTATTAATTTTTTTTTTAACTAATCATATTTACTAAACTGACTCTAGCTTTCCCCTTCTTTATGCTGTTTTCATTTAATGTCATCTGGAGCACAGAACGGAGTCTTGAAATGTTCTGTTCCATGGAGGGAAAGAAGCTAAAGGAGAGATGATATGGGGCAGATATGTGGAAGTAACAGAAGAATATAAGGCGTCATGGACAAGCTCACTGATGAGACAACCCATTAGCACTAAGATAAACATAACACCATATGAAAATGAAGACAGAGAAAAGGGCCCTCTCGACTTAGGGAAGGGGCAGGTATTTGGGAATACAGCCTTCCAGTGTTTGTATCCTGCTGCTGCTGCTGCTGAAGGCCCAGTTTCCTTGCAGTTCAATGAACACTTGCTGTTTGAAGCTAAACTGGGAACCAGATGAATAAAGAAGAACGACCAACCAGCATCTAAACAAACAAGGAGAAATTGCTTTTACAGGTCATTACATGTGTTCGTGTCTTAATGATTTGATAGAAGAATTTCACAACTAATTATGTCTTGCTGTTAAGAAGCTAATTTTGTTTTTAAACTTCTGCCAATTACCAGTTGCTAAGAACATGAAGACAGATATATAATCATGTACTTTTATATTATAATAGCAGAGTATTAAGATGTAGTGCATGTTATAGAGCACATAAACGTAAGTATAAATACTTCTCAAAGTTTCTACTACCTGTTCCTTGTAAACCATGATTGTAAATTAATTCCCCCTTAATTTATTCATATTACTATCAATTAAAGTATATTGGGCCAAGCTTTTCTGAAGAGTTTCACTTTATATTTATGATTAGATCCCATTTAGAAGATGAAGTAACTTGGGGTTGCAATTTTTGGCATTTTGTGGTAAGGATATAGTTTCATAAGAAATAGTGGCACTGGATTCTTCAGCCAACCTGAAAATCTAGAGATTGAAAACTTGCTTCTTGCTTCCAAGTCAGGAGGTCCATTGTTTGCTCTGTGTGACATTCAGCCTTGCTATGCTGTCTTAGGACAGGTGGAAAAGTTAAAGGGGAAATGTTATGGTGGGTAGATATGTGAAAATAACAGAAGAATATAAGGAGTCATTGACAAGATCACTGATGAGGTTGTTCCAGCAGGAAAACAACCCATCAATCCATTAGTACTAAGATAAAAATAGCACCATATGAAAATGAAGACAGAGAAGTAGACCCTCTAGATCATTTGTTATAACCAAATAAAGGATTAGCAGGAAGGACCTGATCCAGGGCCTCTACTGACAGAGCAGCTGGCAATGTATCAGGGAAAGGTAAGTTCATCGCTGGGGTTTAGGAATGACTTATTTGAGTCATGGCTTCATGGGCTTTAGACTTCCTAGGACATAGACCCAGCCTCTATGAGGATGAGCTGGCTTCCTACAGAAAGTCTTTCAGACAAAGCTTGGAAAATTGGTTCTGAGTTCATTGCACATGTAACAAAGGTTATAAAAGCTTTGGGAGTCTGGGCTTCGAGTGTTCAGCTAGTTTCACATATTACAAATGCCTATACTTCCATAGATCACTGTGTTTAGGAAAAATAAACAAGCAAAACCCACAATATGACCATTTAAGTCCTAATCAGAAGGTCAGTAGAAGAAATTATTAGTATGGATGCCTAAAACCCCAAACCTCTATATTTCAAAGAACAACCTTTTGACAAGTGCCGTGCAATGGGGATGACTTGGGGTGCAATGGGGATGACTTGGGGTGCAATGGGGATGACTTGGGTTCAAGTCCTCTCTCTTCTATTCACTAATTGCACATTTCTGCTTCAGTGTGATTTGACTCCCAGTTTCCCAAGCCATAAGCAGAAATGTCACAGAGAAATCAGATGACACATGTCAAACATTGAGCACGCTATCTGACATGTAAATATATTAAACACTAAATGGCACTAGCTATTATAGATTACCTAACTCAATCTCTCAATAAGATTTAAGAAGATATCTCTCGTTCATAGTGTGTCAGTTATCTGTCATACAAATACCTAAGATAGTCAACTTAATGAGAGAAAAAGCTTATTTCTGCTCATGGTTTTATAGTTTCCAGTTTGTGGTGAGTTGAGCCACGTTTCTGCCTATACTAGGAGAGCATAACCAAGCGAAGGTCACACAGAGCAAACCACGGACCTTCTGACTTGAAAGCAAGAGGCAAGTTTTCAATCCTATGATCCCCTTTAAGATCACGCTGTCACTGCTCTGAAAATATTCTGCTAGATCCTACCCATCAAAGGTTCCACCCCATCCCTACAGGGCTACACAGTGGGTACCAACCTTTTAAGCCCTTATCCAAACCATAGTAGTATATATTAAATCAAAACAATACAAAACTTCTGAAAATTAGTCAGACTTACTAATTTTGTTAGAATATTCACCCTTCTTACTACTGTTTGGTTTCTCAGTGGTTCCTGTTTAGTAAGTAATGTCTCAGATAATGCAACACCAGGGTCTTGGATAATTCCTGGGAGATATTTGCTCTTTCTTCTGTTAGATATTGGGGAAGCAGGATCTTATTACCAGGAGCCATCCAAAGAATGCAAGCAGGTCCCTTGTTAGGCCAGGTGTGATGGTAGACATAAACTTCACATTCAGAGAGAGGACTCCTCATGGAGGAGTTTGTTGCTTGGGCCCATTACTGTCCAGCTCTATAGCTGCTCCAGCCCAAATGGTCTCAGAAGCTAGAGTCAGGAGATGTATCATCTTGTGTTGTACAAGGTGTTGAGAGTGGACTGGAGAGTGATGTTTAGATGTAGCAGCAATTTAGGAGCCATATGTCTCTTCCTTTCATTTCCTTTGATGTCATATGAAAACAGTGGGTAGAAAAGCCGTAATAAAGGTAGCCATTATCAGCTTCACTTAACTGAAATCATCCCATGATTCAAAGTAGCTACCTCAAGGAAACCAGCAAGCCCAGTAAGATGCCAAGCAAACTTAATTCTAACCCTTCAGCATGCTTGCCTACTCTTAAAGGGAGCTAGCTTATAAGCACATTCTGATGTTGAATTTTTGCTGTCATCGGGATCTGGAATCAACTAAGCAGTGAGCTATTGTGCACTCCTGCAAAGGACTTTCTTGAACAGATCTCTTGGAGTGGGAAGACCCACCCCGAATGGGTGCAGTATCCTACCCTGATGAAGGGACATGAAAGAAGGACAACTTCAGTCTTTGCCTGTTTGTTTTCACCATGTTGGCAAGTTCATCTACCCTACTGCTGTGAGGGCTAATACAAGAATCAGCTTTAGAGGTTTTAACATAGTTGAAGTCCAGGTTCTCAGGCTTTCTGGTGTGAGATATCCATTGTTAGACAACCCCAACCATATCACATAAGCTTATATAATAATTTCCCTCTGATATTCGTTCCCTCTATGGGCTCTGCTCCTCTAGAGAACCCTAATACAATCACTGTGGTAGACAAGTTATACATGTTCTCCTGGACATGCCTGGAAAGCTGTTTCTCAAAAATCATGAGTCAGTTTACAAAAGTGTTTCCTGGAGGTAAAGCCCTCAGCCTCTCCATCAAAGGCACTGGATCAGCAACTCCTGGTACCCAGAGGCATCTTTTGTCCAGCTTTTTTGCTCATTTCCAAACCTTGTGGCACCAGGTCCAAGCCTTCCTACCCTGTAGAGGTTTCCTATTGCTGCACTATTGAGTAAGTACAAACTGATGCTGAAATACTGCAGTTATATCACCTCCCAGTTCCAGAAGCCATTGTTTAATACAGCTCTCACTGGGTTAAAATTCAGCAGTCAGCAGGTATTCAAATATCTGGAGTGTGTGTGTGGGGAATCCATTTATTTACCCTTTCTGCTAGAAACCATTCATATCTCTTAAACAGGCTGATCTGCTTTTTCATCTGTTTCTGTCACTTCTGTCTGTGGTTCTCTTGCTTAACTTAATGAGGACCCAGTGATTATATGGGCTTTCCTATAGAATCATCTTAATACCTACAAAAGCTCTTTGTCATTTAAAAGGGCATAGACACAGGTTCCAAGGATCGCGACAAGGATATCTGTGGAAGGCATTGCTTAGCTGACCAGATGGGGTGAAGACAGAAGCTCAAGGATGTTTCTGGAACAGATCTTCTGTCCAGGCAGTGAGAGTATCTGGAAGTATATCATCCTACCCCTTGGAGGGCTTACTTGTCCACTTACCCACATGAATAACCCCTACCAAAGCATTGGAATGCTTTTGAGTCTATTCAGACAGAGAAATGAATGTTAGAAAGAAGTATTCATCAGACCTACAGATTCTAAGTCACTCCAAAAACAAACAAAAAAAGGTAAGATAAAGCACAGGTGCATAATAATAAATAATCTGATATTTTCCAATGGCTGAACACTATTCCTGTTTACCTTTATGTATTACAGGATCTTTCCTGTAATATAAATTGTTCTGACATTTTCAGAGCTATAAAGTTTGTCTCCACAAGTATTTTTCAAGAGTCAATAAGGAAAGGTAATTGAATCTAATTGGAAAATAAAACAGAGTTGTGCCCAGAACATCTCAGTTAATGAGCAATAGAGATTATATTGACTTCATTGTATAAATAAGATTAACTCTCAGTAGTAATTAACAAAGAAGGAGATTACTTGCTTAGTCATCTGGTTAGGCATGTGCATACATTTAGAGTATTAACCTACAAAGAGATATTAGTAACCAGGAAGTCATTGATATCCTCGCTAGAATTAAAGTGGATAAAACATTAGCAGCTCTGTACGTAAAGCCGCACTTTGACATGAGATACCTGATGCAGCTGATGAGAAGAAAATTCTCTGGCTAGATGATTATATTCCAAGCTAAGCTTTTTGTTTCAGAACCATTGACAAGATGGTGTATAGTCTCTTGTGCATTCTATAGAGTAATGGCTATGATCCAAAAGAAAGGGGAATGAAGAAGATGGTCCATACTCAGCATGTGCCAACTAAACTTGAACATGACAGCAAAACTCACAATCAGCTGATCCAGGACTAAGCTTTGAATGTGTCGCAAGATGATTCTTCTTGCAAACCTGACAGTATAGTGGGAAACACTCGGTGGGCTGATTGGAAATCTTCTGTGTAATCCAGAAAATGGTATCTTTGGCTAGTTCTCAATATTTCCAATTTCTTTAAAGAACCTATCATTTAACTATTTTTTTAATTTCCTGTTTTTATTTTTGACAAATTCATATATATAATTTCTGTCATTTCACACTCTAATGCTCTCTTGTCCCCCACTGTGGTTCTCCAGCTGAGACCCTTCTTCCCCCTAGTAAGTTACTTTCCACTCTCATGTAAAGTCTTCTGTGCTTGTGTAACCTACTGAATTTAATTAATGAGCATGGGTGGGAGGTCATCCATCAGAGCATAGGCAATTTATGAGTGTCTATGCCACTAAAGAAAATGATACCCCCTCTTCTATCAACCATTAGACTTGCAGGGAAGGGTGGGGCCTCATAGACTCCCTCCCCTATCCATGATAAAATATTGAGAGGACCAATCTTGTGCTGGTAGTATTCAAGCAACCACAGCTGCATGTGTTCATGAATAGAAAGGCTGCGTTTTATCCAGATTGACTGCAAGCCTCTCCATCTTCTGTTTATAACATTCTTTCTGCTCCCTCTTATATGGTGCCCCTTGAGCCTTGTAGGTGGTTCTTATTTTTGAATGTTGAACATTTTAAATAAAGAAATAAAAGACCTAATCTATTGACCATAAATAGCAAAAACTATCTTAGTCAGGGTTTCTACTGCTGTGATAAACACCGCAATCAAAGCAACTTCGCTGGGGGGGTTCATTTCATCTTATGACTTCCAGTCCAGAATGAAGAGAAATCCAGGTAGGAACCCAAGGCAAGAACTCTAAGGCAGGAACTGAAACAGAGGCCATGGAGGAATTCTGCTTACTATCTTAATCCACATGGCTTGCTCAATCTTCTTTCTTATATAACCAAGGCATCATACCTCTCTCAGTGAGGTGAACCCTCCCACATCAATCATTCATCAAGAATTTGCCTGTAGTTGTACTTTCTCATCAGGACTGCCAGCCCACAAATAATGACGTAGAGACTTAATATTGACTCTAAAACTTGGCCTTTAGCATAAGCTTGTCCTTAGTGAGCTTTTATAACTTAAATGAATCTTCTTCTATTAATCTGTGTTCTATCACATGACTTTTTAAAAGCTATTCTTCATTTCTGTCTTGTTCTGCATTTCTTGGCATCTTTCTGCCTCTCTTCTTCCCAGAGTTCTCTCTTTCCCAAAATACTACCTATTCTCTCCTTACTAGCTGTTGGCCATTCAGCTCTTTATTAAGTCAATCAAAAAGCACCTTAAGCAGAGACAAACCTTTACAGTGTACACAAGTATTCCACAACAATAGACAATCCAATGAAAACATTTTCTCAATTGAGGCTCCATCTTTCTAGATGACCATAGTATGTGTCAAGTTGACAAACAATGGGGGCAACTAGTTTTTCCTGTTCAAGGCTCATTAAATAGGACATCTTATGGTTTTCAAATTTTCTGCTACTACTAAGTGATATGTCAAAAATGGAGATGGCATGATTTTTAAGTGCCACAGAATAAAATCTATGATTTATTTTTAAATATATTAAATTTTATTGTACATGAATTCCAATTTATATTATACATGCTTTGCAAGACAATGAAAATACTGTATAGACCAAGCAAAGGAACAACACACAGGAAGCAATAGCAGCACATATGCATCCTAGGGAATTGGCAATATCACCTTTTGGTTGGTTCTAGAGACACAAGACAAGATGTTCTAGTCACAGTTTCTGACCTCAAAAAGCTCAAAGTAGAAGACATTGCAGTCCAGTAGGTTCTACAGAAGGAGAAACTTAGGGAAATACTATTTGTGTAAGGAATGACATCAGCTGTAGAAGGAAGTGATGTTTGACCTGAGCAGAAAAGATCAACCTGTCATTTGGAGAAAGATGAAGGAAGTTCCTCCCAGAAACAAGGAGAATGCCAAATCAAAGACAGGGAAGGAATGCAGTGTGCATAAATAGGATGCTCTCCATTAAGAACCTGGGCTTCATGTACCACTGTAAGGCTATAGCCACAAGTCTCTCAGTAGTGAGCCTGGAAACAAGGAAATTTGTAGTTGTATCTATTCTTTGCAGACTCTTGTAGAATTCTGAGATGGAAATGTTAGAAGGTCGAAAGATTAGTCATGGAAAAGCTAGTTATGAACATAAGAAATTAAGCAAACTAGATTTAGAAAAAGGCAACATGCACAAGACCATATGTTAGTAGACTATGGAAAGGTTGAAAGGGGTTGTCAAAATAGTCCTATGTTCCTAGTGCAGAAAAGTTAATATGGAAGTTTCTGCAGCAAGGAAATTGGCACATGTTTCTTAAAAGCAAATTTTCAAGAAGCATCAGGAGTCTTAAACAAATTTACTTCTAAGATCTGTCTTACAAAAACAATAGAAAACACAATCAGAAAAGTTACCTCAGACATCATGTAGAAGTCAATAAAAGGAGTGTTAAAAGTAAGGTATTTATTTCCACACATGATAACATCATACCTTAGCTAAAAATGATTATTATAATTTTTTATACATAATGTAATGGGGGAGAGTCATCTGATAATAAAGGTCTGACATAATGGCATTGGCCTATTTTATAATTTGCAGGTCTAGAAATATCATTAGAAAGTAGAGTAATTTTAATCTTTTAACACTTATATATTGGCTACATAGTCTTTAAATGCAATTTATAAACAAAAATATTTTTTATAAATATATGCATACAAACAGTAGGTGGGGAGGGAAAAAAGCAAAGATTTTTACAAGAAATACAGATACTAAACAAATCTAAGCTGGCCGCAGAACAAAACTGAGCCACTAACAGAATAAAGATAAAATTTCTTCGCTGAGGTTTTTCCAATTTAAAAAAAAGTATAAAATTTGTAGTAGAGGAAAACCCACCTCTTTTAAAACAGCTTGACACGGGAGTGATATGTATACCCTTCTCACTTGCCCACTCTCTGTCAATTATTTTTCGTATAAAATTACGAGTTTCCATTTTAGAATAAAACCCAAAAGATGCACAGTAAATCCTTTCTACCGTGCCTAAGGCAATGCCAGTCAGCAAATTGCTGGCAAACTCTGGTGGTGCCTGCTCATTAGTTAACCATTATTGATCGCAAGACCAGTGAATGTTTGCTGGCTATGTGTTGACAAATCATCCCAGTCACTATTTGTTCAATCAATTGGTAATATCCCAGCGCCCATAAAATGAAATGGTCTGTGGAAATTTAACATTAAGATTTTAGGTAGTTTTCCCTCCCAACTTTAAAACAAATCTGATTGTTTTGATTATCAGTGGCGCCAGGCAACATTAGCAGGAAGTGAACCAGTACAATGAAGGAAGTGATTTGTTTTTGCTGACAGCTTTCTTATGTTTCACAGTCACATGTCCAAGGATTCTTTGATATTGTATCTCTTCTTTGATACTTAATGTTCAATTGCTTTCCCCATGGGTTTAATAATGTTCAATTGCTTTCCTCTCTGGTTTTATTGTCTCTTTATAATCCAGCAAGTAGCTAACTATGTAACTTACACATATTACAAGACTTTAAAGCCTACTAAAGCAGGAAGTACCAGACACTGAGAAGTTGAGAATAATGGAGCACAAACCTCACCAAGGGCTTAGGACAAAACCTCCCCCTCCCCTGAAAGCTCATTTATTAATGTCTAGAGAAGGAGCAGATTAAGGCAGTATCAAAGGATGGGACAGATACACTGAGCACACTATGGACAGACTGGGGGGAGTGTCTAGAATGTGAGGCTTATTGGGGATTGGGAGAGAAGATATGGGAAGATTTGGAAGGCAGGTGAATCATGCAGGGACAACAGACTATACAGAGTGGAACAAGCTGGGCAAGGGCAAATCCCACATTTTTGCACCCAATAATATGTGGCATCTTAGAAGAAGAATTGCATACTATGTGAGAGTTGAGTAATAGTTCCCGGAGACTCAGGGGAATAGAGAGCAGTAGGGAGAGGGTAATGTTGATTGATGTGTATAACATTTCAATTAGACAGTAGAAATAAATTCTGGTGATCTGAGGCACAGCAGAGAGAATGCAGCTATCATAAGAATTGATAAAGATTTCAGGTGATGGGTATGCTAATTATCCAAGTTGATCATTATATACATACATGAATCAAAAATTACACTAATGCAATGGAACCTCATTAACAGTTACAACTTCATCAGTTAAAAAAAAACTTTTAAAAATCTGACTGCATCTCACAAATATCAAAAGTAGCATAGAGGCATGCCTGTAATCTTGGTTTTAGGAAGGATTATGAGTTTGAGGATAACCTGGGCTGCCCAGTGAGACTGTCTCTCGGATTTGAATTTTGTTCAGGGTGATAGGTTTGGATCTATTTGCATTTCTACACACTACCATCCAGTTATGCCAACACCATTAGTTGAAGATACTATCTTTTTTTCATTGAATATTTTTGGCCTCTTTGTCAAAAATCAAGTCTTCATAGGTGTGTGGGTGAATGTTGGAGTCTTCAATTTGATTGCATTGATCCACAAGTCTGAAAAACAGAGAGAGAAACTGAGAGAGAGAGAGACAGACAGACAGACAGACAGAGAGAGAGAGAGAGAGAGAGAGAGAGAGAGAGAGAGAGAGAGAGAGAGGCGTGGAAAGGAAAGTAGGAGTTCTCCAGCAGCTAACAAGAGCATTTTCGCAGCAGGCAGGTCAGCTTGAAGACTTTTTTTAAGAAACTCTGGGAAACAGGGACTCTGAGCCCTGGGCAGAAGGCAGCCAAGAAGCCACAGGAAGTTCTTCTGAAGGGAATAAGAAACTAAAGGGAAGATTTTTGAGAAAGTTGAATTCAAACCCAGTAATGGGTGTGAGGAAAGAGAGAGGGGGCTTGGCTCTAAGCCTGGGGTAGAGATGGGCAGAGGAGAGCTGGGACAGGCTCCCGGATGGATGAGAAGTAACCCAAGGGAGAGAGAGGGAGTCTAGTCAGTGACTAGTTTACAGTGGGAGGGGACAGGATGGAGGGGGAGTGGCTTCAGGGTTCATTGGCTTATCTTGGATAAGTTCTTAGATGAATGAGTGAGTGAAAGTCAAGGGCAGTGTCTAAATGAATCATCACAGGTTAGGGTGTGCTGGGTTTTTGTTTTGTTTTGCTAATAAAATTTTAAAGACCTTGAGCTCTTAATTTGCATTTCTTTAAAAGCAATCTATTGCTATTAACACTTCTATCTGTTGACTGTGTCTTTGGGGCTCAAATTAAGACAGCAAGCTTGTGGTGGTGTGTGTGTGTGGGGGGGGGGGGTCCTGGCGACTGAGATGGAAAACGCATGTGTGCACGTGCGGTGTGCTGACAAGCAGAGACACACAAGGGTCCTCGGATCTGGAAACCACGGAGCTTCTGGCGCCATCCTCACTGAGTGGGCATCACTTTCATTTTTTTCAATTGCTTTGAAAAGTAAAATGTATAATTCTAACATTATCAAAAAATTTAAAGATTTTGCCATAAAAGTAATGAGAAGGAATATATGTATCACTCAGCCACTGTGGGTTATGGGTTATATACAGGTTCTGGCTCAAAACCTGAAAGATAGGCAGCATCAGAAAATACAAAAACTGTCTTTATAAGGAAGTTGGGGGCGGGGCAGAAACACCACTCCGTGAATAAAAGCCCTGGGAACAGCTCCAGCCACCAAGAACTCCCCCAGCAGGGGGCGGGGAGAAGATGTTCCAATCACAGGGTAGACCAGCCAGCCATAGCAAAAAGAAACCTATCCCTGCTCACTGTGCGGTGACAGATGACTACTCCAGCCTTGATACTGGAGTTGTTAGACCCAAAGCCTGAGCCCTAGCAATCCTAAAAGGCTAGGCTCAGCCTCACGTCCTCAATAGGCCAATTAGATAAATGGTAATGAAAGGCAGAGGACAGAGATTCATTCAGTGTACCATGTACAGAGGAAGGAAGCTAGAGGCTTCCTATCTCACTCTGAATAAATAAATAAATAAATAAATAAATAAATAAATAAATAAATAAATAAATAAGATTAATTCAAAGCAAATCAAATACCTTACTTTGAAACTCTAGAGGAAATTAAGGAAAAACACTCAAAGGTACAGACATAAGAAGGATTTTCGGAAGAGAACTCCAACAGCCCAGGGAAGAAGAGCAAAAAATGCTGAACAGGATTGCTAGAATATAGAAGTTCCTGCACAGCGAAGAAAATGTCAGCCAAGCGAAAAGAGCGTGCAGAGGGGGAGCTTCACAGCTGTACATCGGATGGGGGGTTAAGGTCTAGACTCCTTAATACACTTCAAAAATTAAATGCCCAATCAATTAATTAGACAGACAATTCTTAGAAGAACAAATGGGCAATAAATATATGAAAAATATGTTCATTATTCTTAGTCATTAGAGAAATGCAAATTAAAATGGCTTCAGGTTCCATCTTACCCCTTTCAGAGATGACAAACACTGGTGATTATGTGGGGGAAAGGGCCCAAAGACACTGCTAGTGAGAGTATATAGGAGCAGAGCCACTATGGTAATTATGAAGGTTCCTCCTAAAAGTTGAAAATGGAGCTATTATATGGTGGAGCTATATGATTTGGGGACCTCTACATAAGGACACCACAGAGATCACCATGCTCCCTCTATTATATCTGCACTACACACAGTAGGTATGGAATTAGCTTATGTGTCCCCCAGCAGATAAATGGATACAGAAAAGTTGTACATACCCACAACAGTTTTATTCAGTCATAAACAAAGAAAGAAATGATGTTATTTTCAGAAAAACAAACTTGGAGATCATCATACAAAGCAAAATAAACCAAGTTAAAATACAAATTTGTATATTCTTTCTTGCTCATTGTGTATGGGTGTCTGTGCATGGAATTGTGCCAGGGAAAACTTGATAGCCACATACAGAAGATACAGATATAACATATACATTTACATATATATGTATATATACATATATATACTTATATTTGTGGGAAACATTGAGTAAGAAGTAAGAGGAGAAAAGAGAAGATATTCATGGATATATATGAGCAATGTACATCATATACATGTATGAGATGTCATAATGAATTATATTATTTTTCACCCTGATTATAAAAATTAATTAAAAAATTATAAGCACTCGGCCGTGGTGGCACACACCTTTCATCCCAGCACTTGGGAAGCAGAGGCAGGAGGCTCTCTGTGAAGCAAGCCTGGTCTACAGAGTGAACTCCAGGACAGCCAGGGATACAGAGAAACACTGTTTCAAAACACAAATAAGCAAACCATTTACCCATAGGGGCTCAGCGGGGAAAGCAGTGACCTCATAAGTGCTTGGCAGAACCCCATAAAGGTGGAAGGAGGGAACAGACAACAGACATCGCTGCTAAGTTGTCACCCAGGGTTCACATGTGTGTTGTAACACCTATGCCTACACATGCACACAGTGACAATAAAGATTGTTTCTGAAACTGTATGAATCTAACCATAACAAGATCCCTAAAAAATTGTTTATTGGATGTTCTATGATTGATCAGCCTTGAAAAACACTGTTATTTATTTTATAGTGCTGCTTTTCCTAATCTTAAATTTTCTAATGCAATTTTTAAATAGCTCTGTATGTGTTTCCAACATGGAGAATTTAATATAAATATAGTGTTTGTGGTTTGATTGACTCTAGTATTCCTGTAATGTGTGCAGTGTGTGTGATAATTGAGGTTAGTAAAATTCTTGAGTTATAATTCCTTTTTTCTCAACACTGAGAACATCACTGCCTGGCCTCCTGGTCTATGTAATTTGGAGAATGTCTAACAATGTGTTTTTAATACATAGTAATACTAAAAATTATTTATAACTAAAGGATGAATATTCATTATTTCTCAATTTAAAAAAAATAAGATTTCTATTTTTTTTTAAAAAAAAAAAAAAAGAGATGTGAGAAATCTCATGCCCCCACCCAAATTTTTGATTGAATTCAAATGTCAAGATTGTACCATGGTGTCAACCACTTGGAAGAAAGCTCAAATAAAGACAGCCACAATCCAGGCAAGTGATGGCTAGCCTTAAATAATGGATACTTTTATTGAGTTATGAGGCAACTTGTCTCTGAATACACTAAATTTCCCTTGGTCCTGAGCTGTTTATTTTGTTTGCAGAAGCAGCCGTTTGAAGAACCATAACCAAAGACAACACTGTACCAGTTAGACATTGGGCAGAAATGGGTGGGTCCTGGTTTTCTGTGGATGGGAACCTTCAGCTTGAGTCCTTGGCATCAAACACATAAATATCTCTTGGGCCCCACCCATTAGCCCTACCTGAGGTAATCTCTCCCAGTCTGATTGACAGCACCAATTTTCACATTCACACCTACTTAAGCAGAGCCTAATGGATGTGTTAGTCTTAAATGCCCCAAGGCTTCTTCGAGAAGGCCATCAGTACAATATGCCAAGCAAAACTTACAACATGCCAGAAGACTCTGACACTGATAGGTCCCAGGGTTGTGTAACTCTGATTGTGAAACAGAAGTAGAGTTTTGATACTGTATTTATTTGTAAGCAAAGATACTGTGATAGTGCCATGCTTTGTTAGGGAAATGTCCTCAGCAACTGTAAACACAAAGGAGAAAGCATGAGACACCTGTTAAAATGTCTTTTAGTGAGGCTGGAGAGGTGGCTCAGAGGTTAAGAGACTGACTGTTCTTCCAGAGGTCCTGAGTTCAATTCCCAGCAACCACATGGTGGCTCACAACCATCTATGATGACAGCTGGTGCCCTCTTCTGTATACATAATAAATAAATACATCTTTTAAAAAATGTCTTTGAGTGTCAACATCTATTTAATATTCTTCCATTGTAAGAAGCATTTGTATTTGTGATGTCAGGCACCAGTGCCATTTCGAGACAGCCTCAGCTCATGGACCCCCATGATTTCATTCTGGGAACCAATCAAAAATGCTTAGGAAATGCTGGAGTCAACATGCAAGTTCAACACACAATGTCACACAAAGTTGTCCTTCTGCCTTCTACCCACAACTGCCCAACTCATAATCTTTTCCTGAGAGCCTTTCTTCCATATCCTCAGACACATCTTGAGATGGAATGACTGATGATGGAATTACTCTATGAAGTTACATCAGCTTCCTACCATCCCTGCCCACCCTGTCTTCTTTGGTGATATTGTTAGTTTCTGGTTCACCCAAACAATGTGCCCTTTGTGCTTGTAGTCTTTAGGACAGTAACAAGAAGAAAGGGGAAGGAAATCTACATTTAATAGAGTTGGACACTGGTCATCCTCCTCATATCATCATCCATCATCCATCCTGTCCAGCATAGGCAGACTGAGCCTCAACCCTAGATTGCAAGTTTGTGAAGCCCAGTAGAGGCTTGGATCCTGAGAGCCAACACCAGACTGGCAGCTCCTCCACCCTCCACAACCTTCACACTGCTCAGGCCTCTGTAGATGCAGGCACCACTGTGTTCTGAGGAGGCCAGACTCAAACAGCTACTGTGTTTAGGGAGGTCTTACTGCCACACAGCATATAATTGGACTAGAACCTAGTGGAACAAACATCTAGTGTGATGTTCAGTATCTCGGGTTTCTCTTAGGAACATTGTCTGTTCCTCAGCAGGCTTAGGTAGTCCTGCCCCTCCAGCTCCACTCTTTCTAACACATATGGCCTCTCTCTTGGGACAGCACCACTTGTCTTTAGCTTTTCTTGGTGAAGATTCCATGTTTCTACATGTCCAATGTCTTGGACTCTTGACTATATCTTAAGCTTCATCTTCACAGATTTAAGCAAAATGGGCCCTCGGGGTACCTAAGGTAGTATTACTCTGCTACTAATTGCTGCATTCTCAAGCTAGGAATCTCTCATCTCAAATTAATTTGCATTTGTGCAAGTTGGAGCCTTTGATGGGTGGAGTCTTCCCCTTGAGGCATTTCCCCCAACTGTTCTCTTAGAGAAAGCATGCTTTGCCTGTGCTAGTTCCAATCTCTACCAGATATGGACCCTTTGTCCTCCATACACATCCCACCACCATCTCTCTTTGACTTTGGCTGAGATCACCCTTCTTTTCTCATTAAATTGCACATTTTCATATTTTCCTCCTTTGAATTTTTATTATAAAGCTCACTAAATACAATAACCAGCAGCCATGTCATAACTTGGCTTTTAGGCTGTCTTGAAACTTCCACTGCCAAACAACCTGGCCCATCACTTTTGAATTTAGCCACACACAAGTGTTCAGGACGCAGGCAGAATACATCCTGATTTCTTGTGAGAATGTAATACAATGGTTTCTAATTTAATTTCAGATAGAGACCTTGTTCCCTTCTGAAACCTCTTAATGTCAGCATTCTGCTTGCCAATTCTTCCAGTAAAATGCTCCACTGAATCCTGATTGCAGCATTCTAGGACTTCTCTAGCAAAAACATTAAACCTCTTCACATCCCTCCCTGTAGACAGAGGTTTTCTATGTCTTAGCAGTCACTCCCAAATCACCACTCAGAGACTTATTATTAATTATAAACATTCAACTAATAGCTCAGGCTTACTACTAACTAGTTTTACAACTTAAAACTAGCTGATTTCTATAAACCTCTGTGTTGCCCAGAGGCTCGTGTTTTTAACCTCTCCTGCATGTCCTGCTTCATTTATATCTGGCTAGTGACTCCTCTGACTCTGCTCTTCTTCCCAGCATTCTTTCTGCCCTGAAAATCCTGCTAGCTATTAGCCAATCAGCCTTTTATTACCAATGAGAACAATACATGTTTACAGTGTACAAAGATTATTCCACATCATTTCCCCATTTTTGTCTAATTAAAAGGAAGATTTTAACTTTAACATATTAAAATTATATACAGCAAAAACAGTTACCAAGTAAGAACTATAATTACAATATCCAGTCTATTTTATTTGGCAAAATTGGAGAAAATACTCTATTATCCTATCTTTGTGAATCTTAAAGTTTATACCTAATATACCTTTTATCATAGCTAAAGAAAACTTTAACTCTGACTCTCTAGTCTTAAGCTTTCCAAAGACCTCAGTAGAATAAAATATTACCTAATGACAGGGACATCTGGCTGCTGGGACAGTCACCCAAAGTTCTTCTGTAATATTCAGGCATCCAGCACTGGCCACAAGCCTAGTATATCTGACAAACATTTTTGAGAAGCAAGAAATTTTGAAGGGCTGTCCTACCTTGTCATAGCAAAGTTTGACAGTTGCTTTCCACCCGCCTTGATCCAGTTTGAACAGTATACTGCCAAAAATTAAGGCAAGGACAGGTTTTGTTTTGATTTGGTTTGGTTTTTATTCAATAGTTACCTTTTGCCATAAAGAAAGCAAACTCCATATGGAGGTTCTTCAATGCCTATCATCTTCTCTGAAGTAAATTGGTGCTGCTGGGAGCAGACTAGTCTCACTGACAAGAAAAGTCTTATATTATTAAAACATTTTGAATGCCATATTCTGTAGGTCTTTGAAGTGTTTGAAGAATATCTATCTATCTATCTATCTAAATATATCTTTTAACCTTGAAAATATACTTAATATAACTACAAGTTTAATTATTATAGATGACTAACTACAAACCTGTACTAATTATACATTATATTTTGAAATAAGATGTATAAGCACAGTATTACAAACAAGAGTAGAAATATACATACAAAATAAAAAATAACTTTAAATTTTTTATCAATATAACAAAATCCATACCGTAGCAAAATATTTTGAGACTAATGGTTGTTTTTTGGATTAAAGTAGACTAAAGAATCTATTCTTTTCCCATATCATATCCACCCTTTTCCTTCAGAAATAGATCTTTAAATTTAACTCTTTTTTTTTAGCCTTTTCTTCACTAAGATCAATAACAATTTGTCCTTTCCCCCCTTAAATGATAATAAACATCCATAACCCATGATTTGAAAATGTAGGCACTGTTCTCTAAACTACTTTCTGTTGTTTGGGGTAGTAGTATCCTTGGGGGACTCAGAAAATTCAAGATAATAGTTCAGTCTTGGAAGGAGTAATTTGTAAGGCTGGACCATCTGATGCAGCACCCTTAAAGCTGTTCTGGATGCAGAACTCTGAGGAAACTGTAACAGATATTTCAGGATGCTGGATTGCCTGGGCCACTTGTGTTTATTGGTATCTGGTCACCTTGCTTTGAAAAATACATAAACTTTTAAAGTTCACATATCTGTATTATTACAAGTATAGACTATGTGTTGTAAACAAGTTAGCCAAAGATGATTTTTTTTTCTTGTTTTATGTTTGAGCAGATAAAATACCATTTATGTGTTTTATAGCTTTTTAAGGTTTATTTCTGTATGCATATAATCAGGATTTTCAGGAGGTCTTCCTTGATCAAACTTGATCATCTTTAACCTGGAAAGAATCCACAGCCTCTCATTTCCTGTGAAAATAAAAGCATAACTGTTAGTATTTTGCGTGTGGGAAAGATGAAACATTTGCTGCCAGGATGCCATTTAGAGTTTTATTGGGGGAGGGGATTAGGTACCCAGGGTGAGGAGGAAGAGAGAGAGGGGAAGAGAGGGAGAGAGCAGAGAAAACAAAAGAAATCATTTTACAGAATATTTCTCTGTAAAGGAAAGGCGAGTGCGCAGACACACCCAGGGGTTGCGCTCAGCTCTGTGGGCAGGGGCATGGCCATGCCTGAGACACACAGCCATGCCTAGAGGACAAACTGGAGTGACACTAACAATAACTTCTCTCTCAAAGTAACACAGCTTTCAATTTTCATTTTGAAGTCATGATATCTTAAATATGCACGTTGGTTTAATATAGCAATTTCTATAATCCAATTTAGCAGTTATTGCTCATTCATTAGCTGTCAAAAATTTGAAGACAGCACAATAACACAGGATCAAGACTCTTTTCTATTTTTTATTTTTCATGGCTTTTTAATATTACTTTATGCCCTTTTAATGATTTTATTATTCTAAAACTATATTTTATGACTGCCTATATACCTTTTCCCCTCTCACAAGGCTCTGTACATTTTTAAACACATTGTAACCCACTTAGAGGTTTTTCCCATCTGGACCTGTTTTTAAACTTTTCTGTCTGTTTGAGTAAAGCCTCAATCCTGCCATGCAGGGTAATGGCAGAACTTGTACTGGCAGCTCAAGCCTGCAGGTTGGGGCTGAAAGATACCTTTTTTTATGATGGCCTGTGTGAGAAACTGAGGGGAAACACAATTCAGCTTAGTTCATGATGTAGTTTCCTCAGAGTTCTGCATTTAAAACAGCTTCAAGGCTGGTCTATCCTTAGAGTTTACTCCACCCAGGGCTTCAGATCAATCTTGCACTTTCCCATTACATACAGAGACTGGACAATAAATGATACAACTAGCTGTCCCATGACCTGACCATTTTCCTAATTTTATCAGGATCCCCTAAAAATGCCAGCACCTCTAGAAAATTGGAGGCAGTCTAGAGAACACAATGCCTACATTCCCAATAAGTGGAGTGTGTGATTTTTGGTCATTATGTGGGTTATGGATGTTTGTCATTGTTTAGGTGGGTTGGTTATAAGTGGTTACTGGTCATGGTCAGAGAGAAAGGTAAACAAAGAAGATTAAATTCAAAGATTTCATTCTAAAGGGAGGGATATAGTATAGAAATGATGGATTGCTGAGTTTACTTTTGAACAACCACTAGTCTCAAATATTTTTCATTGGTATAGATTTGTGCATAGCTATACAAATTTAAGGTTATTTTTGTTATTCTGTATTATGTTTTTATTTGTATCTATGCATCTCATTTAAAAATGTAATATAAAGTCTTAATCCTTGAAAGCTATTTAGGCTATTAAAGAAACAGGTTAGTAGTTAGCCATCTATAACAATTAAACATACTCATGTTAGGTATGTTTTCAAAGTCAAACAAAGTTATATTATATATAAATAGATGTTCTTCAAACACTTCAAAGGCCTATACAATATGGCATTTAAGATGTTTTAATGACATAAAGCTTTTCATGACAATGAGACATGCCTGCTCCTGGCAGCACTAATCTACTTTAGAGAAGATTATGGTCATTAAAGGACCTCCATATGGAGTTTTTGTTTTTTTGTGGCAAAAGTTGGCCATTGGGCAAGAAATTGCCCTTGTTTCAACTGCTGGCAGTATGCTCTCAAAATTGAGCAAGCAGGACACAAAAGAGAGCAACTGCTGAATTTTGCTAAGACAAGGTAGGACAGTCCTTTAAATATTTTGTTTCACAGAAAAGTCTGTCAGATATTCTAGGCCTGTACACCAAGATAGATGCCCCAATATTACAGAGGAAACCTGGGTGACTGTCCAGGCAGGAAGCTGTTTTGTCATTTCTATAGTTTTAGAAGTTGATTGTTCTGCATTTCTTGTTTACTCAAGTAATATTTTATCCTTCTTATGTCTCTATGGAATTAAATATAAGATAGTTATAGTTACAGTTTTCTTTGTTACCAAATTAAAGAAACTCACAAAAAAAAGGTATATTTAAAATGTGTAAGGTTGGGAGGCATAAAAGCTCAAATTGTTTATCTAAAAAATGTTTTGAGATCTAAAAAGATTTTTAAGATGATAATATAAGTTATGATAAAAATGGTTTAGGCATAAAACTTTATATCCATCAAGATAAATAATAAAGTATTTTCTCTTAATATACCAAATAAAAAGGACATTATGAAAGTAATTCTTACCTGATAATTGATAAATATCTTACCAATAATTGTACATAATTTTACTATATTAGAGTTATAATATTTCTGCTTATTTAGACAAAGAGGGAGAAATGTTGTGGAATATTCCTTTCACTGTGTGAAGATGTGTCACTGTGATTGGTTTAATAAAGATCTGAATGGCTAGTAGCTAGGCAGGAGGTATAGACAGGACTTCTGGGGACAGAGAGCTCTGGAAAAAAGAAAGAAGATGCCAGAAGTCTCAGAGTGGGCAGGATGGGTAAGAGGGAGATGGAGTAATAAAGCCATGAAGCAAAAAGTAAATTAATAGAAATGAGTTAATGTACGTTATGGGAGATAGTTAGAAACAAGAGGAAACTATTGGCTGAGCATTCATAATTAATAATAAGTCTTATGCAATTTATTGAGGATTTGATGGTTCTGATAAAATGTCTGATTACAGGAAGCTTCCAGAAAACTCTATGTGCTGCATGCAGCTTGGCCCAGCCACCATGGTAGGTCACATGGACTGGTTGGAGCAGTGCTGCCATGGGACGGGAAGACTTGAGTTCCCTGTGAGGTGCCATATTTCAGCCCTACAATCTCAGCAAAGGCACCAGCCTCTCTCTATTCAGTTTCCTTCTGTAAGAACTGGAGTTTTTCTTCAGGCAGTTCATCATTTTGGGAATAATGTTGGTGATATATAGAAAGTGTATTTATTTGACTTTTGATATATTTAATTTGGTATTTAATTCAACAAACTTAGTGTCTATTTTTTAAAACTCAGGAAACATCAATTATGCTTATTTTTCTTCTCTAGGTCTTAAATGCCTTGTTTCTCTCTAGTTCATCTTTTTATTTGATTCATTGTTCATTGATTTTATTTGACAATTTTATGCATATTTCTAGTGCATTCCAATTGCATCCCTCACATCCTCTTCTTTCTCTTCCAGCCCGATCAGCTTTCACCATCCCTACCAGTCCTTTAGTAGCTCCATGACTTTTGGTGTGATTTTGTGACCCATTTAGTTTAATGTGTGACCATTGGTGAGGTCTGCAGAACTGAAAGGCTATGATTCCCCTTTTCCTTGACTCTATCAGTAGCAAACAGTTCAGTGAGGCAGTCCTGGGTTCTATAAGAAAGTGGGCTGATCAAGCCACAGAGAGCAAGTCAATAAGCAGCATTTTCCCACAGACTGTTTCAGTTCCTGCCTCCAGATTCCTGTTGAGTTTCTGCTCTAGCTTCCCTCAGTAATAGACTATGGTATAAATTCAAAAGACAAATAAACCCTTTCCTTTCCCAGTTACTTTAATTTACCATAGCAGCAGAAAGAAAACATGAGTTTTACTAAGACAATGGATATAAACATAGACATTTGGAGGACAAATTGACTATATGACAATCTAAACATATGTGTATATGTAGATTGTTGTCATCTGCCTCAGACCCACACCACTATGCACATTCACTGATTCTCTCTTATGCTAGCCGATAAGAAAGCAGTAGGCTAGCCCCATTCTGGAGAAGGACAGCAGAGTCTGAGGCCAACCTCTATTGACTGCCCAGGCTAGTGCATGTTCCTGGGAACTTAACCTCCAGTGAGACTGACAGAGTAAGCATTCCTGTGATAAACAAAAGGTGACACCTTTTCAGGCTTGCCTCTAGCTCTGGGCCTACCCTTGCCAGAACTCCAAAGATATGGAATATGTAGAAAGTAAAGGAAGAAAAATTAAGGTTTCCCAATTCTGCCACTATCAGCCAAAGCCACTTTACCAACGTTTGAAACTGAAGTAATTCTGTTTTGAAATTCCTCATGCATTTGGCTTTTTTTCTGACTAATCATCTTCTTTCAACTGACTCTATCTTTAATTTAAACTATTGGTGAGCTCTTGACCTTCCTTTGAGGAAAACTTTGAAGTAGAAATGCTTAGTAAATACCTGGAAATTTTCCATTGAGGCTGGTGGCCTCAAAGCAGCTGATAACATTTAAATAGCTTCATCATCATGAAATTTTGTTCATGATCATGCATTTTAAAACTTCTAGCCAGGGGCTCTAAAAGTAATTCTATAACCATGTAATGGTCTTCAACCCATTAAGATACAAAAATGTGCCACTGAAAATGTTTTACAGACTTGTTCCATGTTTACCAAATTGCTTTTTATCCATTAGAAGACATAAAAATACCTATATCCCCATGTATATATTTTGTCCCTTTTGGCATTTTTGTTAATATTGTAACTGCTTTCTATAATTTTAAATTTAGAATAGTTTCAGGATGATTTTCATTCATTGATCATTTCTCAATTTGAATTTTTTCTTGGTGGCAATCATTTCCATTGGAAACATAACAGGTTTCAGCTGCCATTGAAGGAAATCTTAAAACACAGGAGTACTAGCTATTTTCTCTACAACATTATGATGTCTGCAGAACAATGAGCCTATGAGTTCCTCTCTCTGCAGAGCCAAGAATGTGAATGTCTAAACATAAGACATGCAACTCTATAAGTTCTGAGGTCTTTTGAGCCTCATGATATAAACAGCCTATTTCGGAGAATAAATACTGCCCAATGTTGTATACTGCAACATATGCAATATTGAATCTCACTTTACTTTAATAACTTTCATAGAACAACAAAGTGCAGCCCCCATAAAAACTCCCTTTAAAGAGAAATTAGAGCCCTTGAGTGCAGCCCACCATTCAGAAGCTGGTGAACTCAGAACTCAAATTTTCTCCTATTAATATGAATAATAATTATGAATCCTGTTATAACTGGAATACATACAGCCAAGGAGGACTGTCTCTCTCACACTGACCCCTAGCAGTGAGCCACCCTCTATTGGGGAAAGAGCATCAATAGAGCTTTTAGGAAATGAACATGTGGGGTACAATACTTAGACATTGTGTCTGGGAGTGGGCAGCTGCAGAGAAGGCTCAGAGCTTAAGAACACTGACAGCTCTTCCAAGAGAGGACACAGCACCTACATGGCAGCTAACAGTATCTGTAACTTCATTTCCAGTGGATCTGACACCCTCACACAAACATGCAGGCATGCAAAACACCAACGCACATAAAATAAATAAATAATTTTTTAAAAAGACATTGATCCTGAAGGTGATTTCTTTCAGCTTTTAGGTTCAAGGAATAATATAAGCACTTGGCAGGCTGAGTCTGAAGAACAATGAGTTCAAGGCCAGCTTGGGCACAGTGAGAGCCTCTTGAAAAACAAATAAGTAAATGAAATGTCACAACTGAAACAAGAAAACTTTTATCTGAAGAGCATATAATTTCATGTTGTCTTACTTCACAAACATCACATAGTTAATTAAGGCTCACTAACAGTCATCCTTTCAAATACTCCATAGAGAGCCCAGGAAGAGACAGCCTCAAGCTGTTCTGAAGGGTGATTCTGGCTTGCTTCAGTCCTTCCTCAGTTTCCCTGAATACTCACTTATAAAGGTCTCACAAAAAGCATACCATTTCCCAAAAGCCTTGTACTGGTTGATATTTGTCAATGTGATACACACCTGAAAAGAAATTTTAATTGAGAAAATGTCCCCTAATACTAACTTATAGGCAAGTCTGTGGGTTAGTTTCCTGATTGATGATAGACATGAGAGGACCCTTCTCATTTTAGGCAGTACCAGCCCTGGGCAGGTAGTCCTGGATGCTGTAAGAAAGCAGACTGATCAAGCCTTGAGGAGCAAGCCAGTAAGCAGCACTCCCCCCTAGTCCCTGCATCAACTCCTGACTCCAAGATCCAGCACTGTTTGAATTTCTTTCCTGACTTCCCTCAGCGATGACTGTGCCATGCAACTGTAACTGAAATAAACCCTCTCCCCCTCAAGATGCCTTTGGTCATGGTATTTTATCACACCAATAAAAATCTTAACTAAGACAAGCCCAAAGGGCAAAATATTCCAGTCTAATCTTCAATCAAAACCGTATCTTGAAATTCTACTCTCCAGTGGAGCAGAGAGAAGGGAAGTTGTTGAACGCAGCCCACGGAGGCTTGAGTATACTGCAGCACAGGCAGAGGGGACTGAGGACAGGGAGCTTGGCTTGCAGCTCCCCACCCGTGTGCTGGCATGACGTCCTTCACAGCACAGGTGACAGTCTGCCTGAGAAGGTCAAGGTCAGACTCTACCTTCTCACCCATCATCCTGGAAGTCAATGCTTTTAATCGGTCCCTACAACTGCTGTTCTTCCGAGGGTGCATGGAAAAGAACAGGTTCCAGGCAAGAATGTCATGAGTGTCTGTGGCCTCTACCTATGGTTTATGGTCCAGATGCTGGAAGTTAAAGAATGAAGAACATAACAATGGGCTGAGTGCAATAGCTCAATGACAGACCTCTTATCTAGCTTAGCGAGCACAGGCAAGGCTGATGTTTGGACTGCAGGACCACAAAAGAGGGAGGAATGATGAGAAGAGGAGAGTAGAGGGGGAGGGGGAGAACGTGGAGGGCAGAGGGGGAAGGGAAAAGGAGACAAGGGAAGACTGACTTTAAAGCTGATGATTTAGGGCAAGGAATGTGGGCTCTTCCTGTGGATACATGGAATACAGACAGGTAAGGATCTATGAAGGACATCTACATTTACTAAGCCTTAGCTCTGGTGGAGACTATGGCTTGCTCACTACAGTGAGTGGGGGTGATCAACAGTAAATATCTTTATTCATAATGAGTTCTTAATGAATGGATCTATTAGTGTACTTGGCATATTATTGTAGCCAGAGATGTGGACTCTGCCTTCATTTAGAGAGGAGCTGTGTGATAAGAGCTGTTGAGGGAGATAGAGTCAAAACAGCCACAGCCATTGTTAAGGCAGAGGAAGGGCTGTGATTCAGAGCTATGGACCCAGAGGCTGACAATATCCCCCTCTCTCCTCACCCCTCACCATCTCTGAAGTTACTATGTGGCCTCCTGCCTATGTAGACCCAAAGCTTCCCTGTTGGAAATTTCCAGAGTCTGAACCAGGAAAAGCACAAATGGAGTAGACCCTTGTGTCCAGATTATCAGAATGAAATGTAAGAGGCCAGACAAGTATCAGATGATGGATTTTGATGGTAAGAGAGAGTCATAACATTGAACATCAGGACCAAAGTTCTGGCTTTGTCATCTGCATCCTAGTTGTAAGGCTTCAGGTGACTCCATGTGTTGTTCCAAACCTTTTTTGTTTTCCAGATAGCTATTGATCCATACTCAGGTAGCAAGATGGTCCATCTGATCCTGAGGAGGAGCATGAGTAGCAATCAGGACTCAGGCCATTGTTCTCAGTGAAGTTTTGTGGTAACAAAGAATGTAGTGACATCAGAACAATCTGGAAGAATGGTAAAGAACCATTGTCAACTTTGGTGTAGAAATCATCCCGGGTTTTTCCAGTACATTCACCAGTAAAGATGTTTTTTCAAAATCTTTTCTAATTAGAGTAGATGTTTTTTCAAAATCTTTTCTAATTAGAGTAGAAACTTCAATTGCGACACATCCTCTGAGGCCAAAGTGAGCAAAAGGGTCCCCTGTACCGAGAGAGTCTACACAGTTCATGACTCATGCAAAGATTCCGTTTGCTATTAAGTGTTCTTATTAAAGAGTGGATCTATGAATCGAGATTAAATTAGAACTATGTTTCTATAATGAAAACTTGTGGTGAGTCCTGGAATGGCCTGCACTCAGGCTCTCTTTGGAGCCCCATTCAATCCTCACCAGCATGTATGATATAACGTTAGCAGCTGTCAAACAGAGTTATAAGTTATTAGTTTACATTTTTTCTCACCTATACTTCAGCCCATTATTCATTTTTTCCTTCCTAGTATAAACTACACATTTCCAATCAAAAGTTTGGGAAATGTTTTTATGAACAATCTAAGGGGAAAAAGTGTTGAGTCCAAGTTTCATGAGATTAGTAAATCAGAATGATAAGAAAACTTACAACACAGAGGTGACACCCACAGTACAAAATACATCAAAGGTGGGGGTCTCAAAAATCACCCCCGTCCTGCCAAGGCAGGCTCTGCACAATGTGCTTCTTCTGGTGAGGTTCCCAGTGAGGCTCTGTGATTCTAGAGATAATGATGTCAGAGCAGCCTGCAAGAATGGGAAAACAACAACCAGGCATTCAGAAACCACCCTGGGTTTTTCCCAACACATTCATCAGTACAATTCTCTTCCCGTTAGAGTTACTGGAATAAGGTGATGAGACCAGCCCTAAGTCACTCAGGTAGCGAGATGGAGAAGCCAGAGTCGGGAGCAACAACCAGAGCTCAAGGCGCTGCTGTCCTCTTGTGGCCTGCTGGATGCTGTGCTCTGGGACTTCAGCTCCACTCCAGAAACAAGAAAATGCTAGCCCTTCCCGGAGCTCTGAGTGCAGAGACAGAAACAGGGCTTCTTTTCTCAAGAGCTGAGAGTGAAGGACATCTATCTGTGCATAGGACACTACTCAGGAGAATATTTCTTGCCTAGACCGGACATGAGTGGATGGAAACAGCCAATGCTGAGGAGGAGGGAGGCTGCATCTTCGAGTGGAAGTTCCCCACCTTTTGGTGCTGGTAGAATAGTGCTCTTTCACAGGATGGCAGACACTGGGAAGTAAAGGGCATTGCTGGAGCAGCGGATAAGCTAGAGCAAACAGTGTGGTCCAACCCAGTGTCACATGGAATAGAAACAAACAGCTGAATGAGTCTCAGTCCAAACCTCCTCTTCTAAACTCAGGACACAGAGCAATCTATAGTCTCTCCTGTATGGCCATGCATCCCTTATTCTGAGTTGTATCCAAATGCTCTGTCATTTTGTCATTTATTCAATAACAAACAACATCAAGTACCAATAATATGCAAGTCTCCTTAAGAGCTTATCATATAGAACCACATTGTGTTCTTGGAGTTTGTAGTTTTAGCCATCGGAGTTTGACCCTGGTTTCAATATGAAATTCATTTCTATGTCACAGCCTGAAGGTGACTTACACAATGTGCCTGTGCTTGACTGTCTCCCATCACTTGAGGTTAACTATGGAATTTTCCATTTGAGGCATCTTAGCAAAGCTCATTTCTGGTTTCAGAAACTCGGGTTGGGAAGTTTCTTGTAACGAATGCTGAGCATAGAGCATTTGGAATGTTTTGTGTATTCTTATTCAGGGAGCAAGCATGCTTGCCCAATGCTGGGTCTGTCTGACAGCAGAGGCTTTTGTGACATAGGGAACTCCTTGACCCAGTCTTCACGTCCCTGTCTGACTGGCAAGAAGCTCATGAACTACAGACCCAATAAAAATACACTGCTCCACTTCCCATCATAATACCCCCACTTGAAGACTCCACAAGAATGTGTGAAGAACAGAAAAAGCAGGAAAAATACCTAGGAAGATGTTAAAAATATATAAGAAAGACTTACAGTCACAATTATAACTGGCACTGTCCAGGAGCCTGGACCCCACCCCCAGGGTGGCACAGCAAACTGCAGGTGCTCCCAACCCACCTGCCTGCTGCCCATCAGGGAGGCACTCCCAAGAACCTAAGGTTAGGAGACAATCTATTTGAAAGAAACCATTCAAAGGCGGCCCTGTGTGATGTCCTGAAGGAAGTCACTGGGTACAGAAAAGGTGACTCATGGGCAGATCTGAGAGTTGTATGGGTTATTTTGTCTACACTAGGAGAAGGTTACAATAAGCTGATGTCATTGTGACGTGACGGGCATGGTCTGTTTCCCTCTGAAAGAATTCATTTCCAGCGGCAGGGGGTATGTGTTAGATCTTTGTTTACCTTGCAGCAATTCCCAGCCGCTGTGCCCATGGAGTTTTGAATCACTAACTTTTGTGAAGAGTAAGGAATTCTGTTTCCCTTTCTGATACAAGAAGCCTTTCTCTACTAATTCATAGGAGAGAAAATAATTTTCTTTTTATGAACTTTTTTCTGGATACTTTCAAAAGAAAGAGAGGAGATGAGTGCATTCAACAATAGAAGCGAATTATAGGTCTCACTTCCACAAAAGGCAAGCACAGCACTAAAATGCCAGGCAACTTGTTCTAGTTAAAGAAATGTTCTGATTTACCCAAGCTGTGCAGTAACTATACAGCAATCAGTCCAATTTAAGAAATAAAGTACTGTGATATGCATAAAACAGATGGGAAAGACTAAAAATGATGCCATGGTTCTTAATTGTGGATTTTCTGATCAGTTTTATTCTGGATAAATAGGAATTGACACTAACAATTGTAGATGACTCATCAAATATAGCTAATGTAATTAAAATGTTCTTGAATATACAATGTAGTTTAAGTATTCTCAAGTAGATCAGATTAAATATAGTCAACTTAATGTTGTGATAACAAATGAATTAGGAATAAAACATAGTAAGGCATAGTAGCATACTCCTGTAATTCTAGCACTTAGGAGTTGAGCAAGGGGGTTGAAAGTTCAAGGACAACCCAGACTATATAGCAAGAGCCTGTCTCAGAAACAAGTAAATGCATAAAAATAAAGCAGAAATATTTTTAATCTGAGGAATTTACAATGAAAGGAATGCTTGTTCTCTACCTGTTTGGTGAGATGAGTCCACTCTACCACAGTAGCCAACCAGGACTTTATCAAATCAACACTGCATTTCAGCTTTCTTATTAAGAAGCCATAGATTAGCCTGGAAACAAATGCAATTTGCCTACTATCCTTTTTTATACTAAGACTTCAATATCCTTTCTCATCCTCTCTTGCAGCCCACAGTTAGCATTTGGACAGTTCTGGACAAAGAAATATAAATAGATAAAAATACAAAAGAGGCTAGATTTGGTCAGATGGTCTCTTTTGCTTTCAGACTTATATTTTCTTGAGCAGACATGGGTATGGTGGCTTGGATATCAGAACCTGTCTTATGACCTTAATTAAAAAGAACCTACACCCTCAGATAGCAGAGTGGGACTAGGGTGGCACACACATGAGCCACGTATGACACCTGTGGAGGTCAGAGACGACTTGGTTCTCTCCTCTACCATTTGGGGTCTGTGGTTTGAAGTCAAGTTGTCAAGATTAACTAGTGTCAAGTGCCCTTTGCAGCTGAATCACAGCAGCTCCCATGTCCCTCTTTCCACATACGCATGCACAAATTCACACACACACACACACACACATACACACACACACACACACACACACAGAGAGAGAGAGAGAGAGAGAGAGAGAGAGAGAGAATACCATACACCCAGAGCTTTTGACCCACAAAGACTTTAGAGTTTTTACTATAGTCATCAATATCTGGAGGACATTTTATGGAAAGAAGGATTCTGTTACATCTTTTATAGAGCATTAAAGATTTCTTTAAAATGTTGCTTCAGTGCTGTATATACTGGGCAAGAAACCCCTAATGTTTCTGAATTTGTTTCAGCCTCAATTTAAGATTACCCCGTTAAATAAAGTGTCTTAAAAGCCACATGCCAGTGTGTTTTGACTTAAAATTAAAAGAACTCTGCAATTCTTTTGATTTTGTTAATATTCCAAAAATAAATATTTGACTCATAAAGGTTAGGGGATTCATTCCTGTTTACAGCCGTGCACATGTCTTGTGCCTGTGCCAGTTCTGACAGCCACACAGCTGTCCCTCCAACAGGCTCCGGCCAACCAGCTGTGTGCTCTGGGTTGTTTGAAGACTGTAAAAGGGGGGTTAGACTTTCATGTGGACAGGTGTCCCAGCATAAAGCAAAGTTGCCTTCTAAAGAATGTAATAAGAGGGATCCTGTGCTGAACTCCACAAAAAAATGCTTAAATTGAATGCAGGTAATGAAACAAAAGGGTGCCTACAACTTGAACAATAGGCTATTTCTTTGCCAATTCGCCTTTTGATTTTTATGAGCAGGTACCTAGTGTGGTTAGGTCCCCGCCCAGGGCATCTTCCTTTAGCAGCCAGGTTTCTCTACCTCCCATGAGGCTCACTCTCCCTCACACAGGGCTCCTGCAGAGCTGCCTTTGGCTCCCATTTCTTGGGTTGTCACTGGGCTTTCTCCAGTGCATGACAACGTTACAGAGTATGACCTTCTGCTTCACACATCGCCCCATCCCAGAGCTGGCAAAGTCCAAACTCCAGCTCGACTGAGCTGTGCCTAGAAACATGAATCAAGAAACATGAGAACAATGCTGTTGCTATTTAGTTAGGAGGGTACACCAGTGTTTCCTGAAATTCCTTTCCACAAATCATGAGCCACCCACCCCACAGCATTTGCAAAGAAACTGAACATAGACATGTGGAAATTTCGTTAATATGTTTTTACATTTGGTTTTAAAACAGTAGCAAAGTTATAAAAAAAAATTGCCAAAAGGATACAAAGGGATTCCTTATAAATATTCCTCACCCAGACTCCAGATTTGCTAATATTTTTTATCACAATGTACCAATATTCTTTGTGTATCTGTGGTATGTGGTGTGTTTGTATTAATGGCATTTATATAGTGTATGTGCATGTATGAAAAATATATATGCTGTGTGGTGAATATGATAAATGTGGTATGTATGGAGTACATGGTGTGTGGTGTGATGAATAGTATGTGTCATATGTGTGCAATGTTTGTGTATGTGTAGTGTCTGTAAAATGTATATGATGTGTGTGCAGCATGTATAGGTTATGTATATGGTATATGTGTTTATGATGTGTGTGAGTTATACATTATGTGTGATATGTATATGTATATGTGTAGTATGTACAGTGTGTGTGTATGGTTCATGATTCAAGTATTGGTATGTTCTTATGTGTGTGTGTGTCTTAGTTAGAGTCGCTGCAATGAAACACCATGACCAAAAGGAAGTTGGGGAGGAAAGCCTTTACCTGGCTTATGCTTACACATCCTAGTCTATTATTGAAGGAAGTTGGGACAGGACCTCAAATAGGGCAGATACCTGGAGGCAGGAGTTGATACAGAGGCCATGGAGGAGTGCTATTTACCGGTTTGTTCGCCAAGACTTGTTCAGCCTTTCTTATAGAACCCAGGACCACCACCCAGAGAGAGGACCATCTACAATGGGCTAGGCTCTCACCTATCAATCCTTAATTAAGAAAATGCCCTACAAGCTTGCCTCCAGCTGCATCTTATGGAGACATTTTCTCAATCAAAGGTCCTTCCTTTAGCATGACTTTAGCTTGTGTTAAGTTGGCATAAACTTACCCAGCACAATGTATGTGGACTATGTAGCATGCATGGTGTATATATGGTTTGTGTGTAAAGCTGTGTGGTATGATATGTATGATGTGTGTTATATTTTTATATGTATGGTATATGATTATCTGTAGTATTATGGAGTATGTGATGCATATATGATGTATGTTATACATGTGTATATGGTGTACAGTGTGTGTGTGCATGTGTGTGTGTGCATGTGCATGTGTTCCTAAATTATCCAATAATAGTTTGTAATCCAAATCTTAGGCTCCTTACTTCCCAAATATAATCACTATGTACTTCCTATAGACATGAACATCCATCAACATAGTTAACATGCAACTATCAAACCCAGAATGCCCAGGTTGATCTTAATACCATAAAGCTTCCATTATACCTCCAATGTCCATCATAAAGCTCAATTCAGCATCACAGGCCAGCAGTAGCTTCTAAGCCCCTAGGCTCCGTCTATTTTAAACACATTAAGCTTTTCTTTTCCTTTCATAAGCTTGACATTGAAGTAACCTTTTTCTTAAAGCAAAAATCTTTGCAATCATTAGTTTATAAGTATTATACAGGAATCAGATGTTCAATATTCCTCCTCAAATTACATAGACAAATGCAAATTGAAAAAATTCAAGTTATAATTGTATAACAAAACAGAGTTCTATCACAAAAGTACATGAAGTTACAAGACTGCTATTTTAAAACTCAGGTGTCTTAAGAGAATGACAATTTCAAACCCTACAGAATAGACAAATTATTCTCTAAACTGCTAAACAATAAACACAAATCTAATAAATAAATTTAGATTTCATAAATAAAAATAGGTTGCTCCTCCAGATTATCTGGGGTTTAATTCCCAGAACATACATGAGGTTCACAAGATCAGTAACTCCAGTTCCAGGGCATCCAGTGCTCTCTTCTGACCTCTGTGAGCAACAGGTACGTTCATGGTCCATAGACATACATGTAGACCAAATACCCATTCACATTAAATAAATAGATAAATTTTTAAAGAATGAAAATAACACCAAAACAGGTTATTTAAAGACACATTTGGTGGTTTGTTAACTACACACACACACACACACACACACACACACACACACACACACAAAGACACTGTATAGTTTAAAAACAAATTTTACAGATCCTTACATTTCAAATTTTTTTAAGCATGTGAGTTGTGCACAGGGTGTTTAAATTTGTCATAGACAGGAAGAAAACTGTACTAGAGTCAACTTATTTATCTTCCCTGTTGCTTTTTCAGCCATGACAGGTCCTCTTTTTATAAACTTTTAGAAGCTATTTTTTAAATATATTTTCAAGATTATAGGCACATCATTTTCCCCTTTCCTGGCATCCCTCTTCACCTTCCCTCTCTTTTGCACCGCACAGGTTTTCCGTTGGCTCTCAAGGCTGCAGTCGCTCTTTGTCCTGTCCTTCAGCTGGGCACTGTCCTTTCCTGAGGCTGCTCATCTCTGCAGCAGAGTCAGTCCACATTTCCCCCAGCTTCTTTGCAATCTTGCCAGTTGATGAGCGGGGAAATTCTCCTTTGATTTGGGGATCATGCTCAGAACAGAGGAAGACCAAAGGAGGATGTACTGAGATTCCTGAACATCTTTTCAGCGTCCTCTTGTGAATGCATATAGGTTTCCATTTCTCTTCCATAACGAGACTCATCCACTTTCCTGTGTCTTCAAATTTCCCTTTCTCTTTACAGGAAGGACTTTCGCCTCTCTGAGAGCTTCGCAGAAGACTGAAACATTTTCTGAGGCCTTCGGGTGCTCCCCAGGCAGGTTTGCACAAGGAAAGACAAGGATCTGTCTCTTGGATCTTAGGGTCTCCTGGGCCTGCCTTCAGCTGTGTTTGTCTTTGATCTCCCAATGTCCATCTGACTCTCACTTGTCCTTGTTCTGTCTCTATGAGCTCAATATACTGCAACAACTGTGTCAAAAACCAACAAATTTGTGCTTGATACAAATGCCTCTAGGCTGCTCTTGCTCTACACCTTCTTGTCATTAGTTTACTAAAGAAAAAAATCTCATAAATGTCACTATTTTCAGTGTGTCATGTCCCATATCAGTGGCACCCAATGTTAACTTGTCCTGATCCTAGCAATGTTAATTTTGCTATTTTGTTTAGATGCAAGCTGCAAAGTTTTACCCCTGGTCATTATTTTACCATATCCTTATTGTTACATAATTAGTGAATATTCACAAGAGAATCTCTGCCACAGTGCAGACCTTTCTCCCCTTCCATTTACTCATTTATAGTGCATAAACTTGTATAGAATGAGTACCTATTATGTTCAAAAGGTTACAAAGTATGGCCATCACTATTTTGACGCAGAATGTCTCATCAGACCAGTTGAAGGCTTTGATTGGCTTCATGTACTTTGAGAAATTCCATATTTTCTGAACTAAATTAAATGCCTCAGGCTGTCTTGTGTTTCTCTCTCCATCCCTAGAGTCAATCATGCCCCCAAGGAGCCTTGGTTCCTTTAAGTGGGGCGTGGCACTTAAAAGTTAAATGGCAGTTACTAGGGCTGCTCATTGTCACTAGGGTACCACTGTTTCCAGGTCCTCCCAGTGCATAGCCAGAAACTATCAAATTTTAATTATAAAATGCCAAAGTTCATGTGTATCAAACTGGCCCCCAGCCAGTGGTATAGTTTATGGTGGCTATAGAACTTTCTAGAAAAGGGCCTTAGCTGGTAAAAATAGGCCATGATGGGTAGGCCTTAAAGGATATACCAACAACTAAATTAAGTCTTAAACTCTCTGCTTTCTTGTCCCTAAAGATATGAGCAAATCATTCAACCAGGTTCCGCCACCAAGAACAGATTCTCCCCTTAACAACCCCTGAAACTCTAAATCAAAGTAATCCCTTCCTCTCTTACATTGTCAGGAAACACACACAGCTTGTTTTTAACTCTGTCTGTCTGTACTAACAATCATGACCTCACAACACTTTGTCCAATTTAGTCTGACACTGTGGGGTTTATCTTGAACTATCCCCCTTTCCAATCATATAACTTCCTGCTCCAACAGTACTGCACACACTTAGGCACCATCCTGGTACTTTCATTGGTTGGTCCATTTTACATACAGAACCAGTCTCTATTAAAATGAGTAAAACTAGGCCCACATACCAACGGTCTCTTCTTGGCCCACTGCTGTTTTACTAAGAGGAAACATAGGTGTGGGAGTGAGGGAGGCAAGGAGGATAAGATGAGAAATGGAAGGAAGGAAGGAAGGAAGGAAAGGCTACTTTTGTAGTGATTGACAGAGTGGGTACATGCCTTGGGTCTATTGAGAAAAGGATGATGTGCATATATCAACTGTTTTTGTTTATTTCTTCCAACTCATTTTACTGTACTTTGCAAAGCTGTTGGCCTTTCGTAGTTTTAAAATAAAGATCCATCACCACAGGTGACCTGCAAATTCATACAGCATAGGACAGCTGTAGATTGCCACCATGGGTGCTTCCAGCTTCTGCTACATGGAAGAGATGTGTGAAGTGTTTACTAGCTGCCCCTTAGGAAAAGTCTGTGGATGCTACGCTGTTGTCTCTCTGCCCTCTCTCTCCCTGAGGACTGGCTTCTATTGGGAAATATACACTAGCAATATATCATCTAAAGAATTAATATGTATTAAGGGGTTATATAAACACTCACTGATACAAATTGAACCTTAAGACAATTCTTGGAGAGTGGAAATGTCCCACAATGAATGGCTCAATCAGCTCCCCAAGAACGCAGGAACAAACACGAAGGAAGTCGGTGTTCCTGCTTCTCAATGGGGGTCTGGCCATGCCCTTTTCAGGCCAGAGACATGCCTCCAAGCTTTGCCAAATAATACCTGAATTTCATTACAGACTCCTTGTCTATTTTTCCAGCAACATCTCAAGTACCTGGGAAATTGCCTCCTGCAATGTAGTTCTTATTAAATTTTTTACTAAAATCAAACCAGGAAAAAAGGGTACAGGGGTTTCTATAGTTTGGATCTAGAATCCCTCAGAATTCAAGGTTGAAGTGTTGGTCCCCAACCACTGTGCTGCTACTAAGTTCTGGGGCCTTTGGGGATAGGTGTACAGATCTTACCTGAATCTCAAGATCCAAATTATTGTCTGAAGCTCAACAAAGACTCATCCCTTAAAACAACTTACCATAGACCTATTAAAGGACTATCTTTTAGTGGCCCCAGATCATCTAAAAAGTGCCTGGCTCTGTTTTCTTGGAGCATAGCTATACTGTTCTTCCAAATGCAATGTGGTTTAATAAAACAGAATGTACTGTTCTCTATTCAGCCTTCATTGTGGAAAAAGAAGACATCGTTAGAAAAGAGGTGGTTAGGGGCAGGGATGATGACATCTGGGTATGCACTATCTGGATGATGACATCTTGGGTGTGCACCATCTATGAGCAAGAGACATGGGAGAAAATGTTCCTGCTTCTAAATGACATTGAGTTGTAAGTCAAACCACTGATAGCTTTTTAGGGAAAAATATAAATGCCCCTGAAATAAGTGTGTACTTCAGCCAAAGAATAAATAGGAAAAGGTGGAGCAATAAATTGCTTTAAAAAAATGTAGTGTACTCTGTGGATCTCCGTGTAACCCAGATGCCAGGGGCCACCTGCTCAGGCCCCTGTGCCATCCCCTGCACTTATGTGAAGAGTAGTCTGTGACCTCCTGCCCTTGGAGCCCTGTGCATCCACGCTGTGGGAGGAAGGCAATGGTCCTGCACATCTGTGGTCAGCCTGAATTTTCATGTGGCCTTTTCTCTATTTTCTCGCTCTGGGTGAGAAGGGGAAAGATCACATGTTTTATCATTTAGCCAGTTTGAGGACAGGTGTGGGAAGAAGGCTAATGACCCACATGACAATGCCACTATTTCAGCTGCCTTCAGCTCCTACCTACTCATTAATGCATGTAACACTTACCTTATGGAAGTTCTCCCAGCCTCAGATGTTTGGCAAGGCACTATGTGACAGCCTAGGTACAGCTACCTGATCTCCAAGCAAGAGACAGATCACAGGTCTCTGCTGTGGATGACATTCTCAAGTGCAAGAAATGTTGGCACAAGAGGAAGCCAGTAAAACCCTTGGGCCTTGAGACTCCAATTTAGAAGAACATAAAGTTGGGATACAGTTAGAAAAAAAAGGCTAGGCTGAAGCCAGCAAGACAATTCAGTGGGCAAAGATGCTTATCCCTGAGTCTGCCCATTTGTCACTGGGAGTCACATGACTCCTGCAAGTTGTCCTCTGAGCTCCACACATGCACCTGGCATACATATTGCCCCACAAAGGTAATTTTTAAAAAATTTAAAACTAGAGTAAAAAACTAATTGTATATTAAAAGCTAGAGATTATCACCAGCCCTGAGGCTTGAAGAACAGAAGTCTGTGAGAATCTAACAGCTGGAGTGTGAAGGCACATCACCACAGAACTTACATAAAAGGGGTTGAGCCAAACCCACGAAAGAGGCATCCCCACACTGGCAGCTGGGCTTCCTGGCTCTACCTTGATCCTGCATAATGATCACCTGATGGCCTGAGGACAAGGTGACCCAGGGAGGGCTGTTTCCAGCACACATCAGGGTAGGCCGTTGGCAAGTGTTGTGAGGAGAAAGCCCACAGAGTAGAAGGGGAGCCCCTGTTTCTGAGCTGCATGCCCCCACCAGGACAACTGAATCTTAGGATACAAAAAAAGGGGGAAGAGGGGATACTGAAAATCATGTGATCTGAGAGGAAATGAAATAGGCCTAAGCCAGCTCACTTCATTGAATCCTTTGCCAGGACCTACATTAGGGTAAAATAACACCAGATTCCGTCAATGCTGCTGCCAAATGCTTTCTTCAGACAACTCACCATAAACACCTCCAAACATCTTTGCTGAAAAATTCCAAAATGTGGCCTTCTAAGAAACATTTGTGGCTAGACTATTCACTAGCAAATTGCCTGCATCAAGAGAAAAAAAAATGACAATCAGCATTTATGCCTTCTGGGTCCCTTCAGAAAATGCAACCCAGTCACCCGCCATAGCAGGAAGGTAACCTGTGAGGCACTATAGACAGCAGGTTGGGGCTCTGATGTTCAGTAGACTGAGTATGATAGAAGTCAAGCCTATCTGGTATCAGCCTGACAGCTTCCATTTGCACGTCCCAAACTTCCTCCATAACTCCAGCCAAGATCTGACGCCAGCGCCAGTCCTTTGAAGAGCAGCGAGGGGCATCCCACTGGGTGGACCACCCACCCAGTACAGGCCTCACTCTCCATGTTCACTGCAAGTGCAGTACTCTGGGTCAGGGAGATTTTGAATGATTTTCATTAGAGTAGCAGGATTTTGATTAAAGCACTAGCAGTATTCCATATAAAAAGAAATGAATCCAAGGGTCCAGCAAGATGATCGCTGCCCCAATGTATCTGTAA
Source organism: Sigmodon hispidus (assembly GCA_004025045.1). Taxonomy (NCBI): domain Eukaryota; kingdom Metazoa; phylum Chordata; class Mammalia; order Rodentia; family Cricetidae; genus Sigmodon; species Sigmodon hispidus. Next base: position 27,911 of record PVIH01001287.1, on the reverse strand, counting down.
GGCTCTCCTCCTTTAACAGAAGAAACCCCAAACTCTTCACACATTTTTTGAAGATTTTTTTAATGTATGTTTTCATACAAAATATTTTATAATGTTTTCTCTCCAAGCTCCTTTTAGTCCTTCTCACTTCCCTACCCACCAAATATTATGTTCCTGTTCTCTCTCTCCCCCTCTTTCTGTGTGTATGTGTGTGTGTGTGAGAGAGAGCTTTTTTGTATGTAGACGCACTTATTTGTGTCTCTGAACAAATACACACACACACAATGAAAATCAAAGCAAATAAGCAAAAGGCCATTAAGACAAAAGACAAAATTAAGACCAAAGGGGAAAAAAAACAATAAAAAGTACATAAAAATCCACAAAATTGGTTTTGTGTTGGTCAGCTTCTAGGCATAGAGCCTGCTCTGGTGGGGTTGACCAGTGACACTCTACTGGAGAAAACTGATTTTCCTTTTGCCAGCAAGTATCAGTTGCATGTAGCTTCTTGGTTAGGAGTGTAACTCCATGTCCATTTTCTCTACTCAGGGCTGGGACTCCATACAGCTTAAACTTGTGAAGGTCCTATATATGCTGCTACAGTCTCTGTGGGTTCAAGTGTGCATCAGTTCTGTAGTGTCTGGAAGACACTGTTTCCTTAAGCCTTCCATCACCTCTGTTTCTTACAATCTTTCCACCTCCTCTTCTGTGTAGGCCCCTGAGCCTTGAGGAAGGCTTTAGATATAGACATCCCCTTCAGGACTGAGTACTCCAGTCTCCCATTCTCTGCCTAGTTGTGGAACCCTGTGATAATTCCAATCTACTTCAGTAAGAAGTTTCTCTGACATGGATTGAGGGAGAAAGTAATGTGCATCTCAGCCCAGTGGAGGTCCCTGGCACCAAAGGAATTGAGTTAGACTAGGCTTCAAGGGGCATCAAGGAAAATGAAGAGGGACCCAAGGTCTGCAGCAAGAGGTAGAGTCCCCAGATAATCTCTTCAACATCAGTTTGTAATGTCCTAGCTGCTGAGCTAGGCAGACCTTCCATCTTCATAAGCTGATTGCCTGGGGCACCTGTTACAGTGCCAGAAATGCTTTCTAAAGAAGTTATCTGGTGACTGAGTGGCCAGCATGGAAAGGGCAGGAGCTGGTGGCAGCCTTAACAGGTGCCCTTCTGGGGTGTATGCAGGACAAATGAATATTAAGAGACCCACACACACATACACACACCTGCCTCCAGAAACTGGCCTTGGGGTCAGAGAGAGAAGGGACTCTCCCACTGTCTTTTTAGAATGATCTGATTATCCATATAGCTTCTCTACATTCACTATGTTGAATGGAGGAGCAAGGACACAATGATGTGGCCCAGAGTCTCTGTCCAGGAGCTGAAGATCCACACACAAATGGCCCAGGCCAGTCTGTAAAGACATCTCAGAATTTTCATGGCTTTTTCCAAATTTTCCTATGAAATTTCTTTCTTCTCATTTCTATTAACTTTGCAAGTTAAACTGTCAGGTTGATTTTGAAAGGGCATAAAATCGTTGTTCCTCCTCCTAAGCTGAAGCCAAAATCTATTTTGGTTCACATAAAACTGATCAAATTACAGCTTTTGGCATGTTCCTTAACTAGGAAAAAATAGATTGGATTAACTGGTGCCAATAAACTAAGGATTTTCAATTAAATTCTAACATTAGTAAAAATATCAGCCACAGCAGACTAAGCTCTGGCCAGCTTTACAGCCAACACTGTGACCTCTGAGCATCTGTCTGCAAACAGCCTCCATTACTCACATGAAACTCCAGACAATAAAAGGAATTATGTGGGGGGACCCAGCATTTAGGCACAAAGACAGCTGGGGTAGTCTTGAGTTCTCTCATACCAGGTCATTTCAGCTAAAAATGTGCATCCATTCCCACTGTATAACCAAGGAACCTAAATAGGGGTACCCCACTGTTATTGGAAACTGACAAAGTGACCTCAGGGTCCTTTGAGTTTGATGACATACGATGGTATACTGCAACCAATATGTTCTTACTGCATAGGAACCATCCAACATTTACCAATATTTAAGTTCCAACACATAATGTGCAAATGCCCTGTGGTATATTTGTATTGGTTCACTGGGGTTAGCTGTTTATCTCACCCATAGCCTCTTACAGGGCTCCAGGTATACATGAACTCTGTAGGCCAGCCAAAGAAACTTTCAATCTTTCAGATGTGAATGCTGGTGCACTCTACTCTTGGGTTCATTACTAAATTTAGGGCTTTATTCTCCTTCTGAGAAAGAGATCCTTAACTAAACACTGATTTTCCAATGCTTCATTTAGTAGTGGTGTGCCCAGATCTCAATTTATGCAGAAAATTAAATAAATATGATCCTGAATTGAACTTATTGCCAGTTTACTTAAACAGGTAGTCGTTAACAAGTGACTGCAAGATATTCTGGCCAGTACTTTATTATGTGTGGGGAGCATGGCCTCAGAAATAGAGAAAATACATAGCCCTGGGATACAGAACACATAGCCCGTGAGGCTAAGAATGAAGCAAAAAATGCATGTGGGACACTCTGCATGAATATGGGACACCCTGCATGAGTGTGGAACACCCTACATGAGTGTGGGACACCCTGCATGAGTGTGGAGCACCCTACATGAGTGTGAGATACCCTGCGTGAGTGTGAGAAACCCTGCATGAGTGTGGGACATCCTGAATGATTGTGGAATATTCTGTGTAAGTGTAGGACACTCTGCATGTCCATAGGACACTCTGTATGTGTGTAATACCCTTGTTGAACAGAATATCATACATGTATGGGGCACATTCTCTGTGGGTGGGGCACACTGAATGTTTGTATGCCCATAAACAAAGGACTGGTTTTATACCTCAGATGCTGATATTATTTCATGATACAAAATAGACATAGGAAACTTATTAATCACTATTAATTCAAATTTTAGAATAAAGATTATGAGCTTACATTAAGATCTGATCAGACTGTGAATGTCTTTTTAACTGCTTACAACAAAACTGATTTTAGATTTCAAACCAAAAGCAAGAGAATGTACAAATTTGTATTTGACAGTTCTAACTAATATGTTAAAAAAAAGTCTGTACTAACAAATGATTAATATTCATTTTATGAATATAAGCAATTGGGTAATTCTTTTTAGTGTGTTGTTTTTACTAACCTAATAATGAATTTATATGCTGAAGAAAAAGCAAAATATTTTTGCTTGGAAGAGACTGGTTTTCTTAACTGAGGCATATTTTTGCTCAGTGGTCAGTAACTACAATGTTCTTTTCAAAAGTTAAAACTCAAGACTCATTGCTTACTATACACTGTAACTGTATGATGGCTGTAGTTACTGGCAGGGTCCAGTTTGGAAAACTGAAGTCAAACTAAGATTGTGCCTATTGTGGGACTTTAATACAAGGACTGGACCAGCAAAAATAGATATTATGGCATAATTTTTAAGCAACCTGTTCCAAGTTCTAAAGCAAGAATATGTACTTTGAATCATTCATAAGGCAAACTTATGAATCAAGACTCTGAGAGTGAGTAAAGGTTTATCAGTATTTAACCATTAAACTGTGTCTGTTACTCAGTGAAGTACTATTTAGTTCTCACTGTGCATGTTAGAACAGGTGGCCTTAAGCTATGTAAATAAGTTTCAATATTTCTGTATCTTCTAACACATTGGTGGGGGTACAGGAGAAGGCATGAGTTTTTTATGTAGTGACATCATCAGCACTTGTGCAAAGAAAAGGGGACTATGTTGTAGTAAGTTTTTCCTCGGACTGTTTTGGGTCTGGGAGGTTTGTGCCTGGAGTTTGTAACCTGACCCATGGTGGCTGCGGTTTGGACCCCCCTGGTTCACACCCGCGGCTTTTGTCCTCCAATTAAAAAATGAAATCACACGCTTATATACTTTAACACTGTTTGGCCCATATCTTATGCTCATTACTAGCTAGCTCTTTCATCTTAATTCAACCCATTTCTATTGATTTGCTCACCACGTGGCTTCCAGCCTGTGGCTAGCAGGTACCTCTACATGTCTGTTCCTCTTGGGGGTCCAATGGAGAGTGCCTTAACTCCATCCTCTTTCCCTACCTGGCTGCCTGATTCTCCACCCCCTTCTATGGTGCCCTGCATGGGCCAAACAGTTATTTATTTACATCATACAGAAAACATTCTACCACAGGACTACACACAGGTGATATCACAGCCAGATTTGGAATGGCAAGTGTCACATTCTTCTATCTGCACTCCTTTGATTTTAGGTCATTTGGCCATAATGCATAGAAGGGCTATGCATTACAGTTCAATCATCCCAAGAGCCAAGAAAGAAGGGAGAAAGAGAGGGATGAAGAGAGAAAGTGAGGAAGGGAGGGAGGAAAGAAGGAAGGGAAGAAGGAAAGGAGGGAGGAAAGAAGGACCATGCTCACTCCATGCCTTATCTTTCTGATGCTGGAGATAGAATCAAGGCTTCACATACTCCAAGCAAGCTTCCTACCACTGGGCGACACTCCCAGTCCTCATGTTTTTACTACAATCTTCCTTATGTGCTCTGCTTTGTAATAATGGAGTTTGGGATTGATCTTCTTTGCCTAACAGCTCTCAGTCAGTGTGTGACAACAAACTGGAATGAGAGTCTAAAAGAAGACAATGACTTTCTTCTCTAGGGCACAGGTGCTCTTTTTGATTATTTGTTATAGCAGCTCTACAGACTAGATGGTCATATATAGGGATGTTTGTATAACAAATAAGCACAATCATCTTTCTGTTACACAGATGTAGGTATATACACACAACACATAGATGTGATGGGTAGAGACAGAGAGGAAGACAGACAGACACAAAGAGAAACAGACAGCTAGAGCTTAAACTAAGGTCCCTTTATTCATTTTTAATGCTCATGTGGAATAAAGAGATTTATAAATCCAAAGCAGGAAATTCTCTTTCGATTCGGGAAAGAATTGAGCAGGGAGTGGCCCAACAATCATACCTTTTCTTTGTCTTTCTGGGGTGTGGGCTGAAGTTTGATTTGATTACGAAACACCAAAAAGTAAAGGGCATATGGTTAAGTAGGTCAACACAATCTCATTTCCTCTCCTTACATAAACTCATTAGCAAAATCATTGATTATAGTTATTGCTGGCAGTCTTGGGTTGCATTTCCTTTTCTGCTCTTGTAGGGCAGAGCAGTGAGAACAGGACTGAATGGTTTACTAGTTAGTTACTTAGAACCTTATAAAAAATTTCCATACTCTCTTGGGCTGGTTTGTGTTTGTAACCTTTAAGCAAAAGCCTTGAGAGCCCATGGGCAGTCTTGCTGTGTCATTTCACACACACACACACACACACCACACACCCAGCTGCCCTGTTGGCTCTAATGCTCCATTCTTATCCTCATCAATGATACATGTCACACCCTGCTTCTACTGTGAGTAATCTCAATAGAGCTGAAGTTATTTTCATCCCTAATAACTTTATGGTGTTTACATAACCTTGCTGTGATACCACTATTGACTTTGGAGTTGTAATTACTGCTACTAATTGAGAAAACTAGATGACAGATTGAAGCAAATGGACCAACCACTATGTAGGAAACATGCAACGGCCTTCATTAGAAACCGAATGGCACAGAACAATTTTAATTAGACGTGACTAACATCAGCTGCCTCAACTCTTGGGGTGATATGACTGGGAGCTCAAAAGTGACTGGGAGCACGTCACTTTACCTTGTTTGATCTTGAGGAGGGAGAGGCTATCACTGACCTCATTGCACTCTCTCTCTGTCTGACTCTCTGTCTCTGTCTCTTTCTCCCTCATATTTTGGCTTTGATTTGGGATTGAACAATGGAGTATTTTCTGTTTGTATAAAAAAGTCATTCCTAAAGCCTTTATCAATCACACAGGAAGGGAAGAACAATCACCGAGACACTTGGAACTCTCAAGTGAGCTACTCACCTCTCTTACTAATAAAGACCAAAGCTAACAGAAGATGTGTTCCCTACTCTTCCTCTTTCTCAGAGATAGGCTTTGCCCTAAACATTTCTTATAATGCATAAGTGTGGCCCAAGTGTCCACAAAAGGATAGTGATAGTTCCAATACTTTTCTTGGAAGTTCTTTAAATCAAGACAAGTGTAGTAAGCAAACCTGTACTACAAGGGCTCTGTAGGAGCTTTCCATAAGGTTCTAGAGGTGTTTTCCTGCCATTGATCCCTGAACAATTACACTCAACAGCAAGAACAGCTATGTCTCTGTGGTCTTCTCTCTGAGCTGCACCCCAAGTCCTTCCTTCCAGCATGTCCTTAGTAGTGTTCTGTTAAACATTCCCCTCGGCTCACTCCCCAGACCTGGGTGGTGAGAGCCATGGCCAGCACCTCTAAACCTTGTTCCTTCAATTTTGCTGTCACTTCTTCAGCTTGTTACTGATTGAGATGGCTCTGTGCCCTGACTCTTTCTTGATTTCTGAATTGCAGAGCTTTGGCTTATTATCTTTTCATTTCATCTGACCTTTCCCTTCCTCATCGCCCTCTAAAATGTTGCATGCCTCTTTGGTTTCCCAGTTTCTGGAATAACCCACTTGCTTGTCCTGCTACATCCAGGCCTCCCTGTGACCCCCCCTCCAGGCAGCTGTTCTGTTGGCTGCATGCTTCAGCAGCCCCCACACTGTACTATGTCAACTGCAGCTGGAGACCAACCAGGTGGCTTTATACATCATAACCTCAACTCCACACATCTACATATTTTTATCAAGCATAACCACAAAAGCCTTTTCCTACTTGCAGCAACACAGACCATAGAAATTGTTAGTAGGTCACTGCTCAGAGTACAGAACTTGGGCCCCAATTCCCACCTCACTACATTCTGGCTTTGTAGTTCTGAATCTGGAACACCACCCATTTTCTCTGAAAATATTTCATCATACATGAGAGACTCATCATAATTTATATGCAATGTTTGTTGGGGGCATGAAAATAGAACAGCAATGGATGTGTTGAAATAGATCATTTTATTGAGTCACAGGGGAATGAAGGCCAAGGTCTTCAGTAGCTTTAGAAAGTCCTTGGCGAAGAGCATTCCAAGTGAAAGAAAAATAGTACAGAAGCTGAAGTATGAAGGGCCATGTAGTAGCATGAATTTGGTTTGTATCCATGAGACTCAGAGTCAAATATCAGTGGAAGGCTGAAATATCAGAGAGAGAAAGCACCACTGTCAATTTCTCACCAAACAGTCTTGCAGCTTCCTCACCCTCGCTCCTGGTTCTCTTCTGCCTGTTGCTCCTATCAGTTGCTTCTTCTTCTGCCTGGTTCTAAGCCCTTATATACCCTATCCCATCCAGATTAGGATTAAAGGCATTTAACCTTGAACTCACAGAAACAGAAGAAATTCTGTCACTGGAGTTATGGGATAAAGGATGTTGACACCACTCCCAGCTTTTCCTGTGCTGGGATTAAAGGTGTGCGTGATTGACTCAGCTGTTTATTCTTGTATTCAAGGTGTGTGTGATTGACTCAGCTGTTTTTCCTTCTATTCAAGGATCAAGGATTTCCTGAGCTGTCTGCCTAGGATTTGACTGTGTGGTCTCTCTGATATCCCAGGATTTATTAAATATTTAACATATATCCACAGGGCCACATTCAGCAGTGGATCTAGAAGATTCCATCTGCTCTAGCAGAGCACTGAGGAGGCCGTGGCTCTGCCGATGACTTTCCTGCAACAATTGCAGAGACAGATCTCACCTGCAAGAGGGCTGTATGCAGCCATGCCTACAATTATCCCTGCATGCATAGAGATGCCAGAAGAGGTAATTCCAGACACTGCAGTTCTTACCATCATCCACACCCAAGTGCTCTGAGGATCTCAGCGACTGAGGGCAGTCAGTTAAAAGAATTTCACAGAGGCAGATGTGAAATGGATGATCTCCTACTGTCTATCATAGACTCACAGCCCTCATGGACTCTTTCTCTCAGTGGCCATTCATGGTGAGCCCCATTTTCCAAGGACAGACAATGAGCGGTACATGTACTGTCACCACTGGCCCTGTGCAGAGCTGTACTGTTGCTGGCCTCTGCTTCTTACTACACGTAATTATCTCAGCAAATCTCCTACTTTGCTAAAATAATCTCTAGGGCTTGTGTTGGGAGGATGGAGGGGACCTCTTCTCTATGGGAATTGTGGTAGCAGTTGTTTGGACCACATGAAAGATGACAACCTCATTACAAGGTGCTTTCTTTTGGTTTTAATTTGCTCATTACATCCACAAATGTTCATTATAAAAGATGATTAATGGAGCCCAGACCTTTCTAGCTAGAAAAAGGCCCTGCCAGATGCCCACCCCTTCATGTCAGCAAGGCCTGAGAAGGCAGCCTCTGCCAGGATCCAGATGTCATAAATTCTTCCCTATATTTGTCCTGTTTGAGTCACCTTGGTTCTCTGCTCTGTCCTTAGAAGCTCAGACTTGGGCCACAACAAACAGGAAAGCCCATAGGGAGACTAGAAATACATGCAGCTAGTGACCGGTAGAGCGTTCCACCTGCATGAGTATTCATGCCACTCAGTGGCCTTGACTTCCTCAGAAAAAGACAAGCAAAAGGCTCTTTCACACTGGCACATTTGGCAACAAAACTGTTTTATTTTTGTATTTATGTGGTTCCCAAAATAAGCATTCCAGAATTCTTATTTAAAAAGTTAAATCTGAGGTATTACTTGAAACCAAAGCAGAATGAGGATTTTCTAATAGGAAAAATAACTAGAATAATGCAAACTGTGTTTTTGGGACACTTTTTATCCCTTTGTACACACACACAAAATATATCTAATGTGGTTAATTAAAAAAATTATAAACATAAAAAAGAAAAATCTTATTTTTCAAAACCTGATATACTATCTTTGTGACAGGTAATACTCAAATAGATTCTGAGGATCAGGAATCTAATTTCTTTTTTAAAATAAATTTGAATTTAATTTTATTACTTATGTATGCATGTGTGTATTTGTGTCTTATGCATATATGCCATGCATGTATGCTGGTGGTGGAGCCCAGATGAGGAGGTTTGGGGTAGTTGGGAACTTCATGACTTGGGTGCTAAGAACTGCCCTCAGGTCCTCTGAAAAAGCAGCAGGTACTTAACTACCAAGCTACCTCTCCACAGGAATGCACCTGCTTTACCCTCTACTGCCTCTGACAGGAGAAAAATGGCCTTGATCCCTTTCTATACATTGTCTACAGGATAGAGTGTTCAGAGAAGGGATATCATGCCCATAAAGAATCATGTCTCTGACACTGCTTCATATCTAGTAGGTCTAATGATTCAGAAAAATAAGTCTGCCCCTTACCTAAACACAGATATAACAAATTACAAAAAATAGGGTTTTTTTTTAAAAAAAAAATATATATATATATATATAATCTCAGCACCCTCGATAAAGTGTCAAGCAGATCTCTGTGAGATTGAGGACAAGGTCACCCTACATAGCAAGTTCTATTCCACCCAAAGATACATAGTAAGACCTTGACTCAAAAACAAACAAGAGAAAGTTCAAGACTCCTATAGTGTGGCTGTCTAGAGCTTGGGGTGAGTTAACCCTGCTTATGGGTGCTACTTCTTCTGGATCCAGCAAAACAGCAAGGCCAAAGTAGAAGTGAAATGACGATTGCTGGAATGAGCAGATGGGTGGTCAGATGGGTGGGTGGACAGAAGAATGATGGATGAATGGAGGAATGGATAGATGCGTGGATGGCATAGAAACTAAGTGCAGGTACTAAAAGTAAGCAGACATGATCACATTCTCTTTCAGAGTTGCTCATATATTCTTGCCTGCTTTGGGTTCAGTATGAGAATTTAACACAATGCTTTCTTTTTACAGTGTAAAATGTTTGTAGTACACAGGGACAGTGATCTTTCTGTGAGGCAACTCATCCTGGATCCCCTGAGACTGACCCTGTCTCATCACAGGATGTGCCTCATCTCCAGGAACCCCTAAATCCTGGGGAAACTAAACATCTAGTTGGCCTTGCTACCATCAGATGCTATTTTCAGAATTTGTAGCCTGAACTTCTGTCTGTGTTTAATATCATGTGGTCACCCAGAGTTACATCATAAGGCTTTGAGTGGAGCATGCTTTAAATTCTGATTACATTCTGTAATCTACAGCACTCTAGTGAGAGATGGGAGTGTAGCTGGAACCAGTGGAGCTGAATCTCAACCCTGGCCTGGACATGCCTCTTGCTTTTACAAGACCCCCCTGACCATTGCTTCTGGGCCAAGGTCATCATTTCAGCAAGCTAATGTCCTACTGCTTCATAGACCTCATGCACCAGCCAAATGAGGCTTCTCAAACACAATCTACCCACACTTCTTGCCAACAATATGAATTCCAGCCTCTTTTTTTCTCAACCTTGAAATCTGGGAAAATGTCACTCTTATGCTCTAATGTGGCTCATGTCTGTATGCCCAGGGCTAGTGAGGTATATGAAAAAAGATCTTGGTGACTTCCTCATTCCCCAACCTACTGAATAACATTTCATGAAGACTCCATCCCCACCACTCCACTCAAGATGAAAATGTCTTTTCTTCTATGTCTGTTATTTTGCTCAAGATATTTAGTGTGCAAATAAAATAATCCTTGTGAAGTGTTTCCATTATGGTGAATGTAAGCTGGTTTACACATAGTAAGTCCCATTAATTCTGTTCTGCCCTCTCTTTCTACAAGGCTGTCACCCAAAGAACACAAGTGGATCTTAAGGTTCATGAGACTTTACATGGCATTTAAATTTGATTTCAAGAGTCGAATATCTATTCTCCAAAGGGCCTAAATTTAAACCTTGTGTCTAAAGAACCTTGAGTAGCGAGACGCTTCCATGCCACTCATCAAAAACTAAAGTTTATTTTTCTACATAAAGCTACCCAAGAATTAATCTAAGTTCATACTTTTAAAATAAGTGGATAGAGTTTTCAAATATTCTCTAGCCAGTGTCCATAATCTTTGCTACATGTGACTTGTCTGTCTTGTCAATTCTCGTCTGGAAGGAACCACAGAGAATGAACACTCATTGCCATGTCCTTACACTCAGGACCAGGACACTGGATTCTCCCGCTTCAGTCTACCCTCCACACTGGAGTGATTAGAACTCACAGCTTTCAAGCTTCCTTACTTTTATTTGCCTTCCCTACCCCATCATGTTACCCCAAAAGATTATTTTAATGGCTTTGTCTCCTGGAGGCAAAAGGGTTGTGGGTACCAAAAGGCTAATACTCTCCTATAGTGTGACTTTTCCCCACCATTGATTCTCCTGTTCCCTATGCCTGGTACCCACTCTTAGAAACACAGATGTGGGTCAGCAATGGAGCGCACTTTGATAAGTAAAAACGTTCCCATTGGAGAAAGTGAAGAATGGCTTTTGTATCCCTCCTCAGCTTGGGAAAAGATATTCAAAGCAATGTTTTGTTGTGAAATTCCCATATGCTGTATCTGTTTAATTTTGTGTACTTTCCTAGTAGAAAGTGAAGCATTTCTGATTAGTTCGGGATATCACCTTTCTTTGCTTCCCTTAGGTTTGGAATAGCAGTCCTGAAGAAGCTAAGAAGGAACCTTAGAGAACATTCTATGGGTTATCTCCTGCCTAGGAGTTCAGATCTCTTCACCTCAGTTTCAGCAATAATGTGCTGCAGGTGATAAAGCCACTGTAACCATGACAGGGAGTCCTACAGCAATAATGAAAGTTATAAACTGATTCACAGACCTAAAACAAAGTGCTTATCCTATTCTGCAGTCCATCAGCTTATCTAGCTGTGCAAACTTTGCCTTGAACATATAGTACAGTACAGCAGTACCTGTGAGCAAAAGTAAGCACATTCTTCCCCTGTGATTAGATCTGGACTGGGCTTGCAGGCAGAGCTGGGAAGCACACTGGTTTTCACATGGCTCTTTTCAAATGGCCAGTGGAGCATAGAGCATTTGAGCAGAGGGAACTCCCACCTAGGTTAGGAAAGTTTCTCTCCATTTGTTTACTTTGCCTGTCAGTGTTTGATGGTGACAACTTCTTTGTAGGCTTGTGGAAGTAGGTTAGGAAGTGTTCTGAAAGCCTTTCACTGAGCGTCATTGGTCACTATAGAATATGGATCGTCTCATAGGGCAGGAGCACAGATGTGAGGCTCAGAATCACCTTAACTAGGAATTGGCTTGCCCACCTCAAGCTGTCTAGAAAGGAAACTGCAGTCGGGCAGGGGGTGGGGGGAGTCTGCAAAAATCTCATGATACTGTGCCTCCAAGTTGGATAGTGTTTTGCAAACTTTCTTTTGTAGATGCTTGAATTCTCAACTGGACTCTGAACACGCTAATTTTACTGCAGCTCAGGAGCTGATTGCAAAGCAGGTTGGCTGTTGGGAAATAGCTACACTCAGGTTAAAGACAGGTAGACACCATCCATTTCAAGCACCAGGGATTACATTGCAGGGAGAAATGAGAGGGATGTGGTCCCCTTCATATAAACCAACTGATGAAGTTGGTAAAAGCTGTCTGTGCTGAGCACTGCTGTACAGGGATGTAAACTCAACAAATACCATAATGATATTGCAGGGTGGTTTCTGCATACACTAGAGACATACAAAAGTGTATTGCCACCAATAAAAAGAGGGTTCTGTGCTGAGATTGTCACAACCAATGGATTTGAAAGGAATTGGGTAGAGAAAAGAAGTCGTCTACTACAGAACAGTTTACACACAGAAAACTGTTCAGGAAGCCAATGGGAAAATGTGCTTAACAGGTCGAGAATTGAGGACTAGGCTCAAACAACTGTACTTAGCTCTGGAAAGCGTAGTGTCAAAAGCTAAGCCTCTGAGCCCCCTTTGACTGTGTGGAACAGGCCACTTGGTCTATTGTGCAAGTTGTGTAGAATAGTTGGGGCTTGAAAATTAATATAAAGATGTACTGGAGTCTTTTCTCTCTGTAGCAGAAGAAATACAAGATAGCAAGAATCATGTCCTTGGGCCCCTATCCTCCCAGCAACAGGAAAAAATCTGTAGTGGGAGTCAGTCCCTCCTTACCTGGGCTTCTCTGTTGTCAACAGCTCCTATAGTGTGTACACTGTTCCTCTGAGACCAGATGCTGCCTTTCTGTAACACTGAGGAAGAACTCATTCCTCTCATATAAAAGCCAACTCATTAAAACATTTGTGTCCTAACTTTAAAAGAGGAAGTTAAGGGTTTATATAAAGGTGTGTGGGGGGTATTTTCCCTATTTTGATTAAAGGCTTTAGATACCCAGAGATGGGCCTATAGGAAGCAACTGGTACCTGAGTCATAGGAAGGAGAAGACTGGCTGGAGAAGAGTCCTGGCTTTTCCCAGGAACAAGAACTTGATGAAAATATCCTGCTTCCCACCACTGGGAGAGGACCAGGGTGAGTGGAGGGGTCAGGAAAAAGAAAGCTCATCAAAGAAGAGTATCAGCTGAAAATTGGAAAAGAATGGGCCCATCCCGTTGTTTCCACTGAAACCCTGTCATGAGGACAGCCTCCTGGGGCTCAGTTTCCTGTCTGCCCTCCTGTCTTTTCTCATGAGAATGCAGGCCCAGACAGCAAACTTGTTAGCGGCTTGTGATAGTTGGGGGCTTTGAGATGTCAGCTGGGAATAAAGGACAGGAGAACACAACTTTGGTTGACAATAAATCACCTATCCAAGGCAAAGAAACTCCCAGGCAAGCTAAGTATTCATTTCCTAAGACATCTTATCTGGACTAAGAAAAGTACATGAAATGGGAACACGGTATGGTCTGCCAGCACAAGCTAGCCAGCTCAAATCTGAAAACTGCCAATTTGAGAAACCGGAACTCTGGATATTTGGTTTAATCACCTTTCAGGTGGGGTCCTCCATGTATCTGGTGATAAGAGTTCAAGTCAGTCTGCTATGGGATCCCAGCTTGTCACTGTTAAAGAGCAAACACGGGTCTGCTGAATCTTTCCTCCAGAAAAACAGGCATTAGGTCACCACTGCAGGAGATTACTATTCCTGAGACAATCTGAGAAGAAAATCAGTTTCTGTCCATAGAAGTAGTTGTCTTCATTTCTACACAAAGCTGGGATTGAACTGAAAAAAAGATTGCACAACCCTTACTCTTTCTTCCTGTTTAGAATTGACCTTGTTTTTCCATCAGGGCCATAAAAAATAGAATACAAGTGAAACCAAGGCCCACGGAGAAGTCTAAAGGTCAGCGGAGAGACTCTGTGACAGCTAGGAAGAAAAGTGTCCCCAGTGAGCATGTGTGGTAAGACATTAGGGCTTACCTGTTTTGTTTTCCTAATTTTAGGGAGACAGGTATAAGATAATAGATAGGTAAGTAAGTAGATAGGTAGATAAGTAGATGATAGGTTGACAGACAGACAGGCAGAGATAAACAGAGTGCTGATGAATAAAAATGAGGAGAAAGAACAAGAAAAATCACCAGCTAGTCTATTCTGCTTCTTGATGGTTTATATTTTTATGTTATTATTACTTATTATGTTTATTTATATATTATATTTATTATATATTAATTTTTCAATAATTAAATATATAAAAAAGTGTATGTATGTATATTTGATTATATATATAATCAAAATGTAAAGTCTTCACACTACTGTGGCTGAATGAACTCTTGCAGTAAAGTCTGCAGCTCAGCACCTCACAGGTCCATCAGATATTTCCTCAGTGGGCTTCAAGTCCTCGGCAGAGCCCATAGGCAATGCAGACCTCCTGGGATCACTCACTCTCCACTGTGAGAAGCAGGCCTCCAGCTGGGCCAGGTCGACCCTCCACCCCCACACTCCTCACACTCTCATCAGAGATCCAGAAATAACACTGCCATGCCGATCTTCCTTCCAGCTGCAGGCTCACGACAGGGACTTTAAAGAAAAGAAATAAAAGAAAAAGCACGTCTTCCTGTTTCACTAGCACTAAACACAGATGGCTGAGACTCCCCACGCAGTTGCCCTGAGTTTCATCCAGTCTGACCAAGCAGGCCTGCCGAGGGAAAACAAGTTGTCACTCTGTAAGACAGTCAGGAAGTGGCTGCTGGGAAAAGGCTCACTGGTTGAGTGCACTTCTCTGCCCTGCCACAAACAGGAGCAAGGTCTAGAGAGATCTGGGTGGAGCTGAGTCTTTGTCCTCACTCTGAAGACCTCCCAGAGGGACCCAGGCTGTTGGTCTCCTGTCTGCTAAGCAGTGCCAATGGGCTAGCAGCTGGCTTTCTGTAGAAGCCCCTTAAACCAAAGCAGCCCCATCTGAATCCTTAGGCTAATTCTGAAAGCAAAAGCAAGCTGAGGCACCATTATGCTTAAGTTTGATCAAACATTCCTTCCCCTGATCCAGACTACTTCAGTGCTAAAGGTGATAAGCCCAGAGGCAAGCCATACTGACCTCCAAAGACTCTGGAGAAAAGGAAGGGTCCACTGTAGGGATTCCAATGGCAGTGTTCCCTGTTGGGATTCCCAAGGCCTCCTTCCTCCCCACAAAAGCATCCTTTGCCCGGGTTACTTTGTCCTCAGTCTCTGGCAAGACCTCTAGAAACCAGAAAACTTCCAGCTGTTTCTACAAAACCTTTATACCTTCATCCCCAAAGGTTCTCCTGAGGACTGTATTAAAAATGAAATGAAATTTTATAATGGCAGGTATTATATTGCCAATTTTCACCGTGTGCTCTACAGGTGCATAATATGGACTTGATCACATATGGTATTATGGTTCTTGGTATAAGAATTTGGAAATCAAGCACTTGGTCCACACTACGAGCAGCACTCTAAATTTTTTCTATTAATGTATTAGATTAAACTTACTTACATCATTTCAACTTGAAGTACCTTTCCCAGAAGTACACCCATGTCTACTGCCAGGAACACATTTTGACCCGAGGGTGGAGGGAGCTTGAAGCCAGAGCTCAGGGTTCAAACCCTTCATCTGCTACTTACTGAATGAATTTCTTTGGAAAGTTGCTCAGCTTTGTCCTGTGTAAACTGTAACTAATAATAACAACTTCACTGGCTCACTATGATGACAAACCGTGAAGATAGATGGAAAAGCAATTTAAGCTAGAAAGATAAACACTGTTGTTTAAAGCAGGCAGGAGTAACTAAGCCTAAACAGGCCTGTAGATGTCCCATTTACTCTTCACAGTCTCACTGTAAGTGAAAAAAAAAATGTTCTTTTCACAAAAGAGACTAAAAATATATGGTGCATCTGTCTCCTAGGACTGCCACACAAAACACGAGAGCCCAGGGGGTGTACACAACAGCTGTTCATTTTCTTATAATTCTAAAGGCTGAAGGCCAAGATAAGAGCATAGGTAGGCTGTTTTCGCCTGTGTCCTCTTTCCTAGGATTGAATGTGATGCCTTCTTCTTGGGTCCTAGCAGAACATCTCAAGACTTAACATCTCAAGAACATCCTTAACAAAACATCTGAGGTCACTGACTACAAAAGAGAAAGGCTTCCTCTGTTGGCTCATAGTTTTCAATGTTCTCATCTGAGATCGATTGGCTTCACAAAGAGAATTTTATTTCAATACTGGGTGGCTGAGTATAGATGTTGGCAAAGAGAAAAAGAATTCTAGGGGCATCCCTGTAATATAATGTACCCTATACTAGGCCACGCCTCCTAAAGATGTTGCCTAGCAAGAGCATCACCCTAGAGAACAAGCCTTGAACACCTGGATCTTGGAGAACACTCATTCTACATATTATAGCATGGAGTCCTTCCCATGTCTGTTTTCATTTCCTTTTCATATGTATACATCAGTCACACTGGTGTAGGACCAACCTGTTGACCTCACTTTAATCTTGCTGCTCAAATCACCCTTCAGAGTCAGTCACATCTGAAGACCTGGTGGGCAGAGTACCCAGAAGGTACAACTCAGACCTTGGCAGACAGGAGAACAGAGCCTTCACTCAGGATTCCCCCATATCCATTTACTCTTTTTGCTCTTGAATTTTAGCAGTCAAATCCATCTAAACCACAGTGTCAAATGTCAGTGGGTCCAGAACTTGGGCCTGGCTTGATTTCTGCTACAGTTTGATTTGGAGCCATGCTCAGCATCCCAGAACCTGTGAGACTATGGGGCAGACGCACCACAGATCCATAGTGGTGCAAAGCCTGACCCAGCCATGCTGGATCTCCTAGTGGGCCAGTCTCTCAAGAGTCTAAGATCAAGTTCCTCATCATTGCCAGAACCCTGGAAGTGCTCTCAGCACCACTGAGCACAGAATAAAATTCCTGCTAAGAAACTTGATCTTGCTAAGAATATGTCCCCAAGTTCTTTTTTTCCTAATTAATAACTGAACAAAAATACTCCAATGTGCACATATTGTCATGGACAATCTCTCCAACTGAGTATCTAATGTTCAGTGTAAATGGAGCTGTTGTTTTGTGTCCATATGCAGCAAATGTTCTGGTTTTTCTTCACTTAAAACATTAAGTATTACATACTCAATGTCAGTTTTTAAAACTTTAATTGAGATAGGTGTTTAACTCAACAGCCAGGTACTGTACTATCTTTATATATGTTGAAAATATCAACATTTTTTTTTCATTTGCTTATGGCTAAGCAGCATCAAGAAAGGAAACAAACAGCCAACAGGAAAACGCATGTGCAAGAGATGCAGAACTCTCCTGCAGAACTCTCCTGTCTAGCTTACTCAGCACCACGCTTCCTAGCACAGCAGATGCTTCATAGATACTCCTTGAGTTGATGGCTGAGAAATCCCTGTGTTTTTCCTTACTCTCTCATTACTTTAGCTTTTTACCTCAACTGTGGGATTTGGCCATTTGGAATTCTTCATCTGGTTCAAGAAGAAGCCTCGTTCAGTAGCATGGTGCCATTTGCCATCTATATCACACTCCTTCCTCCTAAGCCTTGGGAATTATTTCAGAAGAGGGGGGTGGAAAAAGTCTAAGAGCCGGAGGTGGTGGATGACTACAAAATGGTGTTTGCTGGACACAAGAGAGCAGGGGTGCTCATGAATTCACAGAGTTGAGTTAGCTGGCATAAAATCTGGCATGAGGGGGAAGGTGGGGATGCAGTCTAATCCCTAGCCAATCTATCGGCAATTGATAATTTGGAGGAGAGAGAGTTTTCTTTAAGGATGTGGCCCCTGCTTGATTAAGCATGGTTTAGTGGAAAGGCAAATACCATGAGTATATTTACAGCACCAAATGTACTTGAGAGATTAAAAAAAAAAAAGAAAAATACAAAGGAAAAGAATCTCTTCCTCTAAACTATCCAGAGCCTGAGACCACATCAATCTCTTTCTTACAAGTCAGCTTAACCATTTCCATCACCAATCAGGATTTCTAAGACGTGATATGTTTATAACTGCCTTGCTGTGGTTCAGGCTATAAATACAGCTGCCATTTGTCAATCCTCTGAACAGGTTTTCAGACATCTTTGAACTTGCATTTCTATGAATTGGGATCCAAATTAGCTTCAAATAACTCTGCTTTTGTTGCGCTTGACAAGGTTAGTTTTATTGAACCAGCCCCACACCCCACCAGATGACTCATGCTAAGGACGGGATGAAGTGGAGAGAGATGGAGAAATAACTATCCAATGCTGAAACAAGGGAGATCACAGGGGTCTGCTTTTCTTCCTTCCCCTGGCTCTACACAAAGGTATCTGAGCAAGGAGTCAGACAGAGGACAATGATCAGGACGCACACGAGGGGAACTGGTCTACCTCTCAAGAGTCATACCTGAAGGTCTCCTGTGTGGGGCACACAGGAAAAAAGGCCTCACAATCATGCCATGCTGGATACAGATAAACATACTGTGCTCTTCTAGACTGAGCAGGAGATGGGAGGGTTAGAGAAACATTATTTATTCATCCACAAGCTGTCATATTGCTCAAGGGTATGGGGAAAAAGTTTCAGGAAGGTAGAAATCATTTGGGAGTTTCGGGCAGGGTTAGGCTGCTGGCAGCCCAGTAGACTGCTTAATGAAGATCTTTGAGTAAGTCAAGCAACTTCAATACAAGTAGTCTCTGAACTCACAGCCAACTAATATGAGTCTATGATTTCAGGGTTCAGGACATGTTAAGCTGATGTCATTAGATATTGAAGCAAATGTGAAAACAGTGAACCAAATAATTCATCTCTAAAAGTACATTCATAGCTTTAAAAATTCTCCTCTTTATTAAAAATTCATTTTCATTTAATTTCATTTAACTGCTCATAAAATTTATCTTAAAAATCTAAGATTAGTTTAAAGTCCATATAAAACAAGTAACCAGGTATAATGTGTGTGTGTGTGTGTGTGTGTGTGTGTGTGTGTGTGTGTGTATGAGCTAGACTTCTACTGTTACAAGGTACCCTGCAGCAGCCAAAGCACCCTCAAATCTTTGAGTCTGATCAATCGAAGGAATCTAGCTTCAGATGTCTGTTTATAGCTTGGTCTTTGCATTGACCAGTTTGTGATGTCCAACCTGAATCAATTTTGTCTCAAGGAACATAAGTTTATTCAACATGAACTGATTCTCAATTACTTTTCTAACTGCAAATCATATACATTGATGTTTCAATTAATTACAAAAGGAGACATCTTTGAGGAGTGTTATTCACACTAAGTCAATTTTCAAATCTACCAAATTGAAGTTTTCAGAGAACACAAATCATCTCCAAGATCTTGCGTTCTAATGCACTAGAGTTCTGATCTATGTGACACGGGTCTCTTCAGGAGTTTCTACATCTCTGCTTGCTTTTCTGAAGTCCAAAAGTATATTCATAGTTCATAGGCTAATTTGTAGCTATAAAGTAACTTTTTATCTGTATTCTTGATGTGAGAAATCTCAAAAAGAATCTAAAATCTGAGTTTGGACTCATTCACTTGATCTTTCCTTTATTTCCCTCCCTTCTTCCTGATACCTCAACCCACTTTATTTCAGGAAAGAGAGGGGGAATTGCCATATAATTTATTCATAAACTCATCCTTTATTTCAAATTGGGAGTTGGTGGAGTGAATTTGTTGTGTTCTTCATTTTAAAAATGGACACTTAGGGGAGGAGAAAAACAAAGTAATTTCAAGAAGCCACTTGTCAGGTCTACCAACCATCCGAGTCTGAAGACTCAACTGTAGATCAAAACTATCTGGGGGTGTATGGGTGGGCATTGTTGTATCTGCATTAAATGTTTAGACACCTTCACAAGTCCCTAAAAATATAGTCCAGCAACTATTTAGCTAGACTTACATTATATCATGTAAGTCCTAAATCCACTTATGAGTGGATTTGGATAGATCATATGCAAAACTCAATCTTACAAAGAAGACTTGAGCATTTTCAGGTGATAGAATCCACAGGTTCCTGGTACCAGCCTTCTGTGGACCTGGACTCAGGGGATGGTTATGCTGACTGAGACTTTCCAATCCCAACTGTCTCCAAGACTTAACCCAATTGGTGGCTGAGGTGACAGTCACCAAACAAACCAAGAAAGACTAACTCCACTTTTGATTAAAATAAAATAAAATGAAAGGATACATTAAAAAAATATCTCATACCTTTCTTTACTCTTTGGTTTCACCTGATTGTTCTCTCATGTTTCTTTTTTTAATGGTATATTTACCTTATAATGGGTTTGATCTGCCTTAGTTCAGCCATCAGAGTTTCTGAGCAGTTTAACCTTTATCTTAAATTAACTGTTTATATCAGTGTTTGTCCTTCCAAACGCCAGTGTTGAAACAGGAGCTGATAGGATAGGTACTTTCAATGCTATCAGCATTTTCCCTGAGTAAAGGTGTGAGTCTGTATAGGGGCTGCTATCTATTGTCTTATTAGAATAAGATAACAGAAGTATGAAATGGGTGTACTCTATTTACAGTCAACATGAGAAGTCCCACCTGAGATTAGCCCTTGGAAACTGTAAATTAAATATAAAAACATTGTCTAAAAGCATAGAAACGGCCATCATACCTTTTAGAAACTTCTATGGGGCAGGTACCTCTGGAAAATTACCCGTGTTTCTGGGCTGCACCATTTCATAACACTTCCCCATATGATAACCAAGGGAGTAATGACTCACCTAACAGGGTCATATGGTCGCACTCTTCTATTGTGTGAATGTAGAGGATCCCTCTGGCTCTCAGGCCCACTTATCCTGTAGGCTTCTCCTAAGGTGCTAAAAAGCACTCCTAGTGCTGGGACACCCCTTCAGTTTGTCTTCCTCTCACCCCCTTATTCCAGACTAGCACTATTGCCTCATGGCTCCTGACTTCACAGCTGCTGGCCCTTCAAACTCCTAGGCCTTTTCAGACAATTCTGTATCTCCAGTTCCTTTCACATTGCCCAGCCAATGCTGAATGAAGAAAAAAAAGAGAAATTCTTCTTCACTGATCTCTCTCAAATGTGATCATCAAAAATAAGTAAGTTAGGATAGGAATATGTAAACAGGGTGAGAATCTAACACCCCTTCCCACAGCATATGATTACAGAATAGGACTGGGGTAGGAAGGGGTCAGGAATCTGTCTTCCTTTCCATGTATATTGGTTACGTTTCATTGCTGTTACTCCTCCATGTTACAGGGCTTCATTCACAGATGGGTCTTAGGTTTTAGTCAATTGAACTTTCTGTCTTTATTTTCAAGGTGAGGGGAAGGATGAATATATATTGTACGGTGATTTCCTCTGAATGAAACATCCCATATTGGGAGAAGCTCATTAAAATTTAATAAGTCCTAAAAGAAGAATTTGTTAAGCCTCTGAAAGTTCTAAAGGGAGACTCATTAAGATATAGAAAGTAAACAACTCCCAAATTTTAGGAAGTTCCTAAAATTTACCAGATGCACAAGGTCTCTTCCTCCTCAGAGTTGTATAATCATGAAGCACTGAGAGAAGAGAGTATGAAGCTTGTCAACTTGCCTACAAGTTGTACAGAGAGCTCCAGGATTCCAGTTTTCATGAGTAGTCACTTGTGCTGGGGTAGGCTTTCAGTGATGCAGTTGCCTTCGAGTTCCCCATGTTCCTATAAGTAACCCTTCACCCATAATCCTGTGGGAACTCCCAATACACTAAGTGATTCAAGAAATTCAACTGGCAGTGTCATTACTTTGGTCCACCATAAGTTTTCTATAAGGGATAAGTGGGTGTTTATTCATGTATCCTCAAGAACACACATGTAGTTAGATGAAATGATAAATGGATAAAAACAGAAAATAGAAGGATGAATAAGATTGATGAGTATAATGATAGATGGGTGGGTGGGTGAATGGATGGATGGAGAATGGATAGATGAATAAACCAATGACAATTAGGGGTAGGCAGTCACTATGGAAGAACTATGTGTTGAGCTTTCTCACATGCACACATCACAGCCTGCATCATGTGACTCTTGAGCATATTGAATTTTTGTGGTTATGCCTCATGAACATAATTAGTATGCTTAAATCTCCCAACCCCACCCCAATCACAGCAGTGGCACAATAAGCCTGACTGTCCAGCCATGTTTGTAAGATGACCGCTCTGAGAAAGCAGAATGCTTTGGACAGGATTCCAACATTTTTGGCAATAATGTCTTTTCCATAAAGCTCCAAAGAGCTTTTTAATTTATGGAAATATGCAATCATGTTGTTGTTAATCTTTGTTTTAACTTCATTTTTGTTAATTCAAGAGACAAAAGGCTGCAACTGAGTTTCCTTTCCAGAACATGAGCAAGCTTTCACCTTGCAGCCCCATGTTCTTTTGCCTCTGAAATACTGTTGAAACTTGTGAATGGTCATCTGTCCCTTAGCCCTCTATCTGTGAACATTAATGCTATGCCACTTTCTGTGTTTTAAAAGAAGACAGACATTTCCTACCCAAGCAGCAAAACTGTGACTGCAGCCTGCCGTAATCTGTACCTTCCAGGACACCTGGCTGATTGGCACTGCCCAAGAACCAAGTGCCATGAAAGGAAGAAAATTGCCTGCTCCTGGCATCAAGCAAGCACAATTTCATTGCCTGGGAACTGGACTGAAAAACACTGAGTTGATATGTGAAGCATGCTCACTCTCAAAGCTTCCTCCAAAGCCCTGTGATGCTGTGACCCCAATGCCCCTTTCCAATTGTAGCCAACAGGAGAGTTGAAATTTGAAGACTTCATTTTTCCCATTCCTGTGATTTACCTACTGTTGAACTTTCTCTACACCACCTGTTTACTCTGTAGCTGACCTTCCTCATCTGGGTATGAAGATTAATAATCTACCTGGTTATAGTTTGGGGTGCATAAAGTTGACCTAAAAATTCTCTTCCCCCCCCCCCCGCTCCTTCCAAAGCTCTAATCTTCCAGAGAAGACAATATTAAAGAATGGAAGAGAGGCAAAATGTAAGAAAAGAGGGTTAACTTGCTAAGTGACCCTGCATCCCTGAGCTGCATGGAGTGATAAGCTTCAGAGGCATGGTGTCCCAATCTAAGCCCCAATATGAGGACTCAACACACTTGTGACATATAGGCAGTGGAGCCTCAGTCCTTCAAGGAACCATGCAGGAAGACCAAAGAACATTTAAACCTTAACCTTTGAAAGCAAAGGCTGAAAAGAAGTCCATAAAGGTTGGTCCATGTGAGATCCTTGGTATTTTAGGCCCTTCTGCTGAATTTGGCAAGGACACTACAATAATACTTAAGGAAAAATTTCTGTAAAGCCATGTCTGAGTCATTGTTCTGTTTCTGTGAAGAGACACCATGACCAAGGCAACTCTTATAAAGGAGAGCATTTAATTGTGGCTGCTTTTATTTTGCAGGTTTAGTCCATTATCATTATGGTAAAAAGCATGGCAGTACATTGTCAGATATGGTGCTGTAGAGGTATCTGTGAGTTCTTGCAGACAACAGGGAGGGAGGGAGGGAGGGAGGGAGGGAGGGAGGGAGAGAGAGAGAGAGAGAGAGAGAGAGAGAGAGAGAGAGAGAAACTACCAGGTCTGCCTTGAACTTCTGAAACCTCAAAGCCCACCCCCAGTGAAACACTTTCTCATAAAGTGTTATAAATAGGGCCATTCCTATTCCAACAAGGCCACATCTCTTAATCTTTTCAAATAATACCACTCCCTATAAGCCTATGTGGGCCATTTTCATTCAAACTGCCACAAGTTATAAGTAAGGAACGGGTAACATCAAATCTAATGGAAATGAGGCTAATACAAATATGACAATGGACCAGGGTGTGGTACAAAGTGAGACCATTGGCAGAGCAATGTTCACAGCTGCTGCCCATCACTAGTGAGCTGCACCCCAATGTGTGGTCTAGTGGGAGATGTTGTAAGGTAAGGAGAGCCACAACACAACGTGTAGAATGTCCTTCCCACATCCTCACCACTGGGTGTGAGGACAGCTGATAGGGGTGAGTATGTACTCCTGTGTGCTCAGCATCTCTTGGTGAAGGAGCATCCACTTGCCCAGAGACACATCCTTGCCAACTTTTCTCCTACATGCTTTAAAAATGATTTACACTTTACTTCTAAAGGGGAACATTCAAGATTGCTTGACATTTTGAGATTAAATCATCTACTAGAAGAGGAATTTTTTCCCAACAGTATTCACGCTTGAATACAAAGAAGAAAAAAGTTCTGTTCTGCATTAAATCACTGTACTTTAGGAAGAAAACCAGCACCCTTCTAAAAACTATGGCCAACAACTGGCCTCACTTCCTACCAGGTTGGAGCCCATGAAATTTCATGTCTTACAACAATATTCTTGGAAATGGATCCAAAATATTTGATGTCTTTTGATTGAAACAATGAATGCACAGGGGAGGGAGAGCTAGATGTGTGTAGGGGGTGGGGGGTGGCTCCTGCATGTTGCATATAGTTCAGTTTTAATTATGGGTAGGTGACAAATTTAAATGAGGATGGATGGATGGATGGATGGATGGATGGATGAAGGCAGCAGGCAGGCAAACTATGAATGCGTATATTATTGGTAACTGTTAAAATACAGAAACATGTGATCCAGTGCCCTGGGCTTTTCTGGGGCATCCATGTCTGGCAAGAGTCATGTCAAACATCCTTTGTGGCAGCCCCTCCCCCCCCCAGATTGCCCACACACAGGACTGTAATGATCTGAGGCAGATTCCTTTACTGCTCTGTCTCAAAAAAATGTCCAAGATGCCTTACAGATGGGAGCTCTACAGCAGAGAGACAGTGATTGCTCCTGGCAAAGAGCCGGCGAGCTGACTTTGCCACAAAGGACCTCCCCACAGCTTGGCTTTTTACCCATCCCAGAGTACCCATTAGAAAGCCTCTGCAGGGCC
Organism: Sigmodon hispidus; assembly: GCA_004025045.1. NCBI lineage: Eukaryota > Metazoa > Chordata > Mammalia > Rodentia > Cricetidae > Sigmodon > Sigmodon hispidus. The sequence goes on along the minus strand of PVIH01001287.1, from coordinate 2,694 downwards.
CCAAGAGAAGAAAGCAGCCCAAGGCCTTCAGAGGTCTCAAGGACACTGCACAGAAGCCAGCTAAGGAATGGACCCTCTTGTCATGTTCCAGTGGATTAGAATCTCTACTGAGCCTATCTGTGAATTCTTCCAGACAGGGATGTAGTTTGACCTCAACATGAAAAAGCAGACTTTCTCAGGCAGCAAAAGCCAAAGTATGGTCTTCAGATAGTACAATGCCCTAGATACCGGCTCTCTGCTTTTTAGTGGGCTGAAGTCTCCCAGCCTTCCTAAAAGAGAGTTTAGAGGGTAACAGGAATAACTAAAGTGCTCTTCTATGTAAGGTGAGCATAACAAGCTTGAGCCCCAGCACAGAGTGCTTCCGGGACACACTTGGTTGGAGAGGTGTGGGGAACAAGTAAACCATCTTCTATACATAATGGTCAAGTTATGAAAAAGGAGCTTAAAGTCAAGCAGGTCACACTTAGTCTGCTCACTTTCCACAAGGGTGCCTTTCTGACCTGTGGGCAGAGCTGAACTTTAGATAATCACAGTTGATGCAAGCACAAGCTTTGCAAGCCAATACTTGGCTCCTGCTTGCTCCTCTAGAGTAGATCAGATCACCAGGTGCTGGCCAGTTTTGCTGCACAAAAAAGAACAAGTCACCAAGGATTTGTAGCTTCCAGCAAACATCTAGTTAGCAATTCTGGCTGGCTGGAGCTAGGCTGTGATGAGGGTGTTGGTCAAGTTCACACTTAGGTAGGCAGTGGATGCATTATCCTGCCCGGTCCACAAGACTCCAGGAAAGTGAGCAAAATGTCTTGTAGCACAAATTGGAATTGGTACACAAATCACTTTGGGAACCTTTTATTTGGTTAGAGCAGGCCATAGAGTCAACTTTTAGTCAATATACTCTTTGATTGGAGCTATAGAGTAAAAATGCAAAGGTGTTACAGGAAGAAAAAACTGTATGGCTGTTTTGCTTACCATGAAAATAGGAAAAGCTACATGTATTAGTCTTCTAGAGTTATCCTAACAAAATGGCCAGACTTGGTGCTTTAATAATTAGAAATTGTTCTCAGTTGGGAGTCTGGTAATTCAAGATCAAGCCTGAGCAGGGCTGTGTTCTCCTAAGGCCTTTCTCCTTGGCTTACAGATAGTGTCTTCTCCCTGGGTCCTCATTTGATGTTCTGTGTGTATGGTATATACATGTACAAATTGTTTCTGCATATCCTTCTCTTCCTATAGAGACAATAGTGAGACTGGACGAGTGTCATCCTTAACAGTGACACTTCTAATAAATTGTCCCTATAAAGGCATTTCCCCAAATATATTTATTTTCCTGAAGTGCTGAAAATTAAAAGTCAAATAAATGAAATTAGAGGGAAACACAACTTAACCTACAATAACTTCTAAATCTGTAACACTAAGTTAAAGAGATGCCATCTTTATGAGGCATGGATCAATGTCCCGTACACTTAAGTGCAAAGAACAGATGACCTTTATCCACTACATCTTAGATACACAGGTTAATCAGCTTCCTGTATCCCAAATTTCCAGAACACTTATAGGCTGTCAGCCAGAGCTATGTACATCCACTTACATCTATTCTTTTTTGTACAAATAGAGGATGTCTCTTTTGAAAAGTATCACTCACCAAAAAGGGCTTAAATCAGAGGACAATAGATATCACTAACGTTTAGTTGCTGGTTCAGCATCAATGTTAGGCATTAGCTATTTGAAACTCAGCTGTACTAGTCACCTTGACCTAATGGGAAACTTTCACTCAGTGTAGAGATGAAGTATAGCCCACCTGTACCTCACCATAATGACCATAAACCCAACACAGATGCAGCTAATGCAGAATTCAAGCTACTGACCACAATAAAAACTAAATGTTAACACCAGATTCAGATAAAGAGGTTCCCCCTACCTACCTGTCAACCCCCAACTCCCTTTGGGAAGCAAAAGGGATGACGGGTGATGCCTATGACATTAGTAAAACTGTATTCCCATAAATCCTCAGTGTCTCCATTCCACCCTTGCTTCACTGGGTGAGCTGCTACTGTTCTTGAGTTTCCATCAGGACCCATCTGCATCCCTGACCTCTCTGAGACCTGTGAGTAGTAATTTGGTTTCAAAATTTTTATTGTCAAGTCTCCACTGTGTGTCACAACACAGGCTGATCTAATGTCTCCCTAGTCTGGGCTCACCTAGAGAGTAGCTGTCCTGGCATATGTCTGGTCAAAATAGAAAGGCCTCAAAATCAAATTAAAGAGAAGCCATGGCAGTAAAAATTGCGACACTAGAAAGTTTCACTGCACTTCAAATCTGGCATAACCTTCTGTGGAGCACAGCTCTATGCTGTGTATCTGTCCTAAGACAAAAGACAAACACTAGGTGTCGCGCGCCACCTCGCCAGCAAGGAACACGCAACACCGGATCCTTCCCTTTGCAGTTTATTCGGGCCTTTAATTATCTTATTGTCTCTCACTCACTCACTCACTCACTTTCTCTCACTCTCAGACATATGACGAACGACCCCGGGGGGAAGTCCGCTCATGGCTAAATACCCTCTGGGCTTCCAATCCTGGTAAGCCACGTAGACATTGCCCATAGGTCCCCAGGCGCCGGAAGCAAGCCACCATCCTCGCCTACAGCCAATAAGGAGTTGCTTACTCCCGAGAGCACTCACCTTCAGAAAAGGTGGAAGGC
>PVIH01001286.1:221145-246942 GCA_004025045.1 Sigmodon hispidus | reverse complement strand
TCAAGCCAGTGACTTGCACCCCTCCATGGCCTCTTCATCACTTCTCGCTTCTAGGTTCCTGTCTTAAAGAGCCTTATAGGGCTGAATTTTCTCAGCAATGGACTGATGTGGAAGCAAAAGCCCAGTAAACCCTGCTCCCCAACGTGCCCTGGTCATGGTGTTTTATCATAGTACTAGTAGTCATAACTATGACAGTTACCAGTAATTCTATGATCTGAAATCTAGCAATATGTTTTTCTACCAGAATTGCTATTGAATTGTGCAAAAAAAAAATCTCATAGTGAAAATATGTGAATATTTTCATATAATTCATTTAATAACTCATTTTAAGCATGTTTTTATAAAATAAAAACATAATATTATATCTTCAGGAACCTAAAAAATTGGGGGATTATGCTTAGAATAATTTTCAAACATATATTTTCCTTTAAACACAGAATCAAGTTTATAAATGTTGAGGGCCATTTTATTTTATTTATTAGCAAAACCTTTGTTGCTCTATGGTGAATCCCAGTTCAACCATTTATTTTTTGATAACTCTGTAACAGATATTGAAGAATTAGTAAAATATCATTGGTATGTGAACGGATGTTTATTTTAATGTAGTGCTTTATTGCATGATGAAATTGGAATCGGTGAGTGAAAGCCAGAGGACTAGGACGTCTGCTGTGAGACTATCTCCTAGCAATGGCTACATGAACTATAGCTGAACAATGGCCCATCACTGCACATGCTAACACCAAAGGGGAGGAACTACACAGAATCCCACCCCAATATAGAAAGGTCTATAATCCACTAATGACTGCTAAAAGAAGAAGAATTAGCCTCTATCATTGATAAGTTCCTAATTGATTGACCAATTAAATTGGTCCTTCTGAATCAATAAACAACAGAAATGTAGTCAGCATTCATGTGTGTCTGTGCATGTTTGTGTATGTCTGTAATAATCAAAGAGGACACCATCAATTTGATAAAGTAGGCAAAGGGGTGTATGGAAGGGGTTAGTGGGATAAAAGGGATGGAGGAAGTGCTGTAAATATATTTTAACTAAAAATATAATTGAACCAATGAGGAACTTGCCCAAATATCATCTTAGTGGTGATGCACAGGATATAATGTTTTAATAAATAATTGTTCTTATATACCTAGGCATGTTAAATTTGTTGAGCAGTTATCAGCATAACCAATATGCTACAAAGCCTTTCTGTTTCATTTTTTAACTATCTATCTTGCTATCATGAGTGTGGTCCATATGCAGAGTTATTATTTTTATTGGTGTTTATGACAGTCCTGTCATAAAACAAATAGGATGTGAGTCAAACAATATTTTAAGGAAGATTATTTTTTTCTGACTCTATTATTGTGAGAGAAGATATACATTATTAAACATAGATCAGACATTCAAAGTGGATTTTCAATTTGATAGTAATCATATTCAGTAATATGTATTTATATGTGCTAATGTTGAGCTTAAAGGCATGATGAAAGTTGTGTTATTGTAGAATAAGGGAAAATATACTGTTAATGGTTAGAATGTAATATTAATCAGCCTCACTTTGTAATGTAGCTCTTATTACAGCCAGGAGGAACAGAAACTCATTTCCGCCAGTGCTTACCTGTGGTCTTGTTGTATCAGTAGACTGTTTCTGCCCGATTCATTTTGCAGATGGACACCATGGCAAGCACCGTTTCTGTGTGCCAGTGCTGATTTCTCTGTAAAAGTTTCTACCTTTATACTTTCACTAACTCCCGAGGAAATGAATATGTTTACAAACATACTAAAGCTTTACATCTGATGAATAATTCAGAATTGATTTATTGAAATATTCAAAGTAGAATCTGTTTAGTTTATTTTTCTCTTTCTCTGAACTTTTTCTTTGTCCCTGTCCATCAGCACTCATAGCGCAAATAGTGGACAATGTGACTATAAGTTGCATGGACAAATGCCCATTTTTGAGGTAGTAAAAATTTAGTTAAACATTACACAAAGTGAAACATCCAGATGAATCTTAAGTGAAGCTTTGTTAACAGTGAACCAAGTTCACAACCAGGGGTGTGTCTTCCTAAGTGTGATTTTATATCATGTGTATTTACTTTAGGATATGCTTCTTATTCATATTTATAATTCATGAACATGGTCCTCTCTTAGGCATTTGAGTTTATGTTCTTATATTTGGCACCTTAATAGCAGTAAGTTAGCTTTAAGTGGTATTGTGTGGCTTTGCCTGGAGAAATATGAATCAATGCCTGTTCATTCCAGGCAGGCCACTGACAATAGACCAAAGTAATGATTCCATCCAAGGGCATCTTAGTAAACAAATGAGCTTACTGAGATTACTCCAGGAGCATAGATGAAAGGCTTTTCATAGAAATATGCATCTGTGTCATTAATAAGCTCACCATATCATGTGTAGAAACTCATGAAAGCTGTGTCTTTGGAGCAAGCATGAATGACAGGAAGGTTGGCTGGTCAAAATCATCTTTCTCCAGGAATTGTTACTGCTTATAAAGCCTTGCAGAAGTTCCTTGTAAATTCTAAGTTTCTGGAAATTCCTGATAATTTGTGAGTTGCTTAATCTTAAACTTCATAAATTTTGTGTACTTCTTGTTGTTAAGGCCTGTCTCCAGATTAGAATGCTTCAATTTTTCGAAACTTGCTACCCTGTAGATGTTCAATGGGATAGGTGTTTTCACCAAAATGTCTGGTGTTGTTGATGTGATATTAATAGATGCTGCTCTTGAGAAATGGCTAGTTCATGAAGGCTCCACCTTTATTCATTACCTGAACATCCTTATAAAGATGCCATGTTTAGTAATCTTATTCTAGTTTCCCATTGTTATGTTTGCTGCAGGTACAGCAGGAAGGACCCTCTCAGGGAAAAATGTTGCTGCCCGGATTTGAACTTCCCCAGCTGCAGCAGTAAATTAGTTACTCAATTCATTAGTTATTCACCCTTTGATATTCTGTTACATAAGCAAAATATGGACTAGGAAGAGATGCCCAAAGAAAAACTCTACCCATATAAAGATATTCAGTCTTCCATTTGCAAAACTGTTCATATTCTAGATATGACTTAAACATCTTTTCATATGAAAAGCACTCAGGAAGTTGCCTAGCTTGTGAAAAACTTAGATTTTAATAACTAAAAGCACATGGTTATTTTTGAAAATAAATGAAATTCTATAGATAAATACTTTAGAAATATTTATCACACAACACCATGTAGGCATATCTGAATCAGCTGTTAGTTCTACTTAAAAAGAGAAAATGGGTTTGGTTTATTAGTCATTACAAATGCAGCACAGAGTGAATCACACGATGTTAAGGAGAGGGAATTGGTGGGTACATGAAGGCTTGGTAGGAGACACCTGCACCTTATCCACAGCATCCTCCTAGGGCTTTAAACAGCTCTAATGGTTAAATATGCAGAAAATGGAGAAATGTGTTTCAAAGTACTGGCTCATTATCACATTTCAAGATGCTGGTTTATAAATTGAAATATTGATAAAAGGAAAACAAACATGTTGCCATTGTGAAGACATTTTGGAATTGTAAAATGGAGGATCATGGGTTTATACATAGAACTTTGGTCATGGTTAGACATGTTAAATTCCATCTCACGATGCAATTTTCATGGATGGAGTAGTTGTATTTTCACATAAGACAAGGATTTCCTTCTGACAGCATTTATAATTATGTGTAATGTAAGATATAAATACTTAAGGGCATAACTATTCATTACTTCTTTAAAATATGATAGCATTATAACACAGTTTTATTAGCAAGACTATATAACAGTATTTGTTAAGAGAATTTGATATAATCATTAGCATTTGGGAAATATTGTCGTAAAGGTATGTGCAAACAATGGTAACCTCCTCCTAGGAATATTATTGGGAACAGGAACTAGTGCACAGAATATGATTTAAATTATATGAATAAACTTGTAGCTCAGAGTATACAGTGTTAAATACATTCTTATCAATAAAACAAATGTATAATCATATTGACAAACTATATAATTTTTTAAATTTAGCAGTAGTGCTCAAAATTAATTGAGTCTTCATTTTATATTATTGTTTTGAATGTCATGTAATTTCAGCAAGCATGTTTAGCAAAGCTCTGAACTGTGTTTTGAATGCTGAAAGAAAGTATGCATTCCTGTGAGAGTACCATGTACAGTATGTGCAACATGAGAAGGAATCAGTCATTAAACAATAACCTAATCACATCTTGTAAAATAGGAAAAGAAATTATCTATGCTATGTGAAAAGACACTGGAGAAGTCTTAATACTTTACAACCAATTTTTAAAATTAGCACTTATTTGTTTTTTTATTTCTGTTTGGCATGTTGGGGAGTGAGTTCTTGCTATTGATCCCAGGGGTACCAGGACCAAACCAACTCAGACTTGGTAGCAAGCTCCTTTTACTTCTGATTCATCTTACTTCGCACACACCATGCTTTGAAAGAAGATTACTGTGGGACTATGCTCTGGTGCATTATAAATATTTGAACTTAAATATTGGTTTGATAAAACATTGATTGGCCATAAGCCAAACAGACAGGAAGTATAGACAGGAAGACCAGACAAGGAGAATTCTGGGAAGAGGAAGAGGAGGGGGAAGGAGAGGAGAGGAGAGAAAGGCAAGCTTTTCAGAGAAGATGAAAATACTATACTGAACCAAAGGTACCAAACCTCATGGTTAAATATGGATAAGAATTATGGATTAGTTTAAGACTAAAAGTTAGGAAGTAGTAAGCCTGAGCCATAGGCCAAACAGTTTATAATTAACATAACACTTTGTGTAATTATTTAGGACTGAATGGCTCCATGATTGGCTGGATGGGCCAGAGAAACTTCAGGCTACAGCAGACTAAGATGCTCATGAGTGAAAGCAAACAAAACAAAGAGTATTGCATTTAGTAGATTCCTGCAGTCACCTCCAAAATTTACTTAGGACTTATAGTTACCATTTGATTATTGTTTGCATATTGTTGTAAATGGTTCTGGGCTGGACTTTCTGGTCTAGTCTTGAGGTTCAGACCCACAGTACCCCCAGATACACACACATTTTCACAAAATCACACAGACACTTGTATTATTTTTACACTGATTGACTTTAGGCCCAGGTATATAACTTGCTGTACTTGCTCTCAATCTAAACCATCTTGTTCAGCCATATGGCTTGGTACCTTTGACCATAGCAGCATTTCAGCTTCTTTCCACTGTGTCTGTGGAGGATCTCTCTGACACCTCTCTGCCATCTGTGTCTGCTCTGAGATGTTCCTGAGTTTGTTAGCCTGGTAGCCCTGCTCACACTTCCTATTTGCCTTTGGCCAATCAGCCTTTATTAAACCCATAGATGGGACAAATATTTACATTACTAGCATAATCCCACTACAATGTATGGCATGATTTTAAGGATTGTTACACTTGGCATTTTCTTTTTTAACAAAAGTTTATTCAATGACAGAATTTGGATTTGTTTTACCCAGTAAATGAATCGTTCCCAAATTGAGGAAATGAAAATTTACATATTAAGTTAACTAACATTTGAGTTTCTATATCAGATGTGTCCCTAATAAGTCAAAAAGTCACCTTAAATTGGCAAAGTCATAAAAACAGAAGATAAAATTGCTTGTGACAATGTAAAAATTCATTTTCAAAAGGATTTATGTCATTTTTAAAAGCACAAGTCTAGATACAATTAAATATCTGATATAAATGGAATAAAATTCAACAAAAAGAAAATCAGTCTAATTACCTTAGTGATCTTGGATATGGGAATCAATAAAACTTCATCACAGTACCAGGTTTAAGTTTACTAACAGTTCCTGCCTCTCAGGTTTCCAGTGCTAGCTCCTTTTGGACTAGAGTGGGGTTTCAGCAGATATATTGCTTCAGAAATTTTCAAATACATCTGTGTGTGAAAGCCGTAAATGAGAGTGAACAGTTTTGTGTGTATTTGTATGTGTATCCCTTATGTGTGTGAGCATTTTTGTGTGTGCTTGAGTTGTCTGTGTTTTTATGCATGTGATATGTGCACATGTACATGTTTGCATGTTCACATTTGCATGTGTGTTATATATTTGTATGTGTGTGTGTCATTGTGTGTGGATCTGACAGACTTATTTTTGTGAAATTCATTAGGAAAACTTTGCCTGAGTTAGTAAAGGTTTTGAAAATATGCTCAATACTTTTGTTATAATGAAAACATGTTCAGTCAATGTAAAAGTTCCAAGTCAGTATTATGAAACATTAGAATTAGAAGTAATATTTTTCTATGCTTTATTACATCTATAGATCTAAATTTATGCTAAGTAAAGTTGTATAAAGAGAAGATATTTTCTGTTTTTGAGAAGAAGCATTTTAGAACAGTTAAAATAGATATAAAATATTTTTCTTGAAATTTAATTTTGAAAGAATTATGTTTATGGGATTTTAACTATATTTCTGTAATGCTAGCTTAAGGAAAGGATGATTTCCTTATTGTAAAAATTTAAATGATATAACATTTTTAGGAGGAATGATGGGTGAAATTTTGGCATAAAAGCCCCAAAACTAAAAAAAGAAACCCTGGGGCTAATAAATTAAATGTAATATATATTTATTTATATTACACTATACATGAAATTTAAAAACTAAATAGATGGAATAGCTTTAATGTAAAGTAAGCTCAGCTTACATAAATGAATGAAGAATTATCAGTTTTGATATTAACTTAGTCAAAGGATGCAATGATTCTAGTATGTACACAATGACTTCTGAATTCAACATTAATCCTCAGGACAGTAAATGTACAATAGTAGAAGACATGGATGTAATCTAAAGAAACAAAAGACTATCTAAGAGGATGGATAGACCTGTTTAGAGGCAGCAGGGGAGACAGAGACACATTAGACTTATTGAATTGGAGAGCTAGCTTCTAAACGATAGCAGGGACATAAAATGTGTATTATGTTAATAAATCATTTAAAAATTGCCTCAAATACAAGAACAACAACCAATGGCATCCATTTTAGGAATGTTCATAATTAATTTGGATACACTGTTCAAACATTGGAATCTGATGGTGGAGCTAAGAGAAAAAACAAAGTGTAGGTCACAATACAAAAACAAATTCACTATCCTCCAACAGGGAAGAACATAAGGCTTGATTACCAGTGCCCTTAACCAGCAGGAAGTAGTATAGACAACTATGCCAAAATTTCCAAAATATTATTTATGAGTGTTCTCTCTCTCTCTCTCTCTCTCTCTCTCTCTCTCTCTCTCTCTCTCTCTCTCTTAAGGGGTGTTGGTTTAAATAGTTAGTGATCTTAGTTAATCTCTTCCTAAAGAAGAAAGGGCTATATCTATATAACATAAAAACTATGGGAAAAATGCTAGATTATTATGATAAAAGGGGAAGATTATTGAATCTATTTTAATTAAAAAAATTTGTTAATCTCAAAATACTTTACATTAGTAGGGGTTGGTTTACTGATACTAATCTAAGGTCAGTTTTGCTAAATTATATGTATATTTCTACTCTTTATTAAAGTATTATGTTTATTCAGCTCATTTAAAATGTAATATATAATTTAAAATGTTTAATAGTTAATCATCTGTAGTCATCAAATTTATAGCCATATTAGTTAGAATTTTTAGGTATATAAAGATATCATTTGAGCACATGATTCCTCCCCTTCCCCACTTTAGATAGCTTTGTTGATCTTTAATTAGAAAATTAGAAAATCCTTGTCTGGCCACTCCTGTTTTGTGTCATAAACCAAAGCTGACAGTTACTGTCTATGTGTGAACTTTATTATCCCTTTCTATGACCGTGAGTAATTCAAGCCCTGCATTCCCTTGCCAAAGAATTACTGCCTGCTGAGTATATAAGCCTATGCCTTCACTGTAGTAGTTGTTGTGCCAATATAAAGGATAAACAATATATTTTAATTAGATAGGTAATCTTCAAATACTTTAAAGATCTACAGAATATGGCATTTAAAATATTTTCAGAACTTAGACTTTTCTCAACAGTGATGCATATCTGCTCTTTGAAGCACCAATTACTTCACTAAGTATTATGAGACTCAAAGAAATTCATTATGGAGTTTTGTTCAATGTACTAAGGCTAATCATTTGAAAAAAAAAATACTGTTCTAGCCTGGTCTGCCTGACAGTATGCTGTGTAAACTAGACATGTAGGACCCATAGGAAAATTACAACACAACTTTGCTAAACAAGTTGGGATGGTCTTCCAGGATCCTGCTTTACAGATGAAACTGCCAGACAGTTTTGAGGACACCGAGGAATGTGACTCACAACTCAGAAACTTTGCCAATATAGGTGTGACAGTCCTTCAAATTTCCTGTTTCACTAAAAGTCTACCAGAAACTTAGGCCTGTAGGCTGAAGATGTCTGGCAGTCATGAAAACACCAGGAGTGGGAAATGTACATTTTTTTACAAATGGTCTTAGAAAATGTCTTCATACTGAATAAAATTATTATAATTATGTTTTAGAAATTATTGTACAGTATCATTAATAAGTTCATTTATAATGAATAAGATAAAAATCTTATTCATAAAATGGAGTTTTAATAAGTGATACCTGTAAACAAAATGCTAAGTTTTGGGATTTAAGAAGAGGTAAGTACTCAGCTCCTATCCTGTACTCACTTGTACATTGGACATGATAAGTCACTAAAGGTCTCAATTAGATGAAGTACTTTTCAGGGGAATGAAGAAAGAAAAGAAGCAAGGACAAACATATGTATATATAAATAAACCTGATGTGTCCATACAGAGTTGGTCACATATACATGTGTTTAGGTCTTATTCCTTAGGATCAAATAACCTATCAGGATGCTTATACCTGGAGATGGTTTATTCTATCTCTCATAGCAGTCATTAATTCGATAGCTGCTTTTCTCCATATGAAGTCCTAGGAGATTTTTTCCTCATTGATTTTGTTATGTCAAGCGGTAGAGTTAGTGTCTATGTGTCATGAATTGGGAGCTGGTTGATGGACAAAAAGAAAGTCTGAAACACATCTGACTTTACAGTACAGACTCTGCAGCCCAAAAAGGCCTGAATGTATTTTCTTCAAACTCTGAGAAATTTCATATGCCAGCTAAGACTATGATATCCATCTAAACTATTAATGACAATCAACACCGAAAGAAAAAACATTTCATAATAAAATAAAATTTAAGCAATTTTATTTACTAATGCAGCTTTATAGAAGGTGCTAGAAGGAAAACTTCAGTCTGAGGAGGTAGTTATACTCAAGAGAACACAAAGAAGAAATGCTTCAAAAATAGTAAGTCAAAAAGTGAAGAAAAATGCCACCACAACCAAATAACAGACATCAATAAATATTGATCATTAGTAACTATTATCATTAATGGCATCAATTCAATAATAAAGAAGCTAACAGACTGTATTAGAAAATGGTATCTGTCTTTTTGATGAATCCAAGAAGAATACCTCAAAGATAGATATCATTTTAGGATTGAATGATGTGAAATCGTATTCAAAGAAAATGAACCTAAGAAGCAAACAGGCATAAGAAATTTTAATATCTGACAAAGTAGATTTCAAACAAAAATAATCAGAAGAGATATAGAAGGCAACTGTATTCTGATCAAAGAAAATCTTTACTGAAGAGAAATTGCTATGTTTAATAACTGTTCACCAAACACAAGGGCAAACAACTTCATAAAAGAAATAATACTACAACTAAAATCACATATTGATCCTTACAAAGTGATTGTGAGTGACATCAATATCTCAATCTTTTCAAGACACAGGTTATCTAGACATAATCAAAACATAAATCTTGAGTTAATGTCATCACTCAAATGAATGTAACAGACATCTACAAAAAATTCCACCTAATTACTAAAGAATATCTTCTCAGAAGCTCATGGATCTTTCTTCCAGACTGACCACATAGTAGGACACAAAACCAAGTCTCAATAGATATAAGAAAATTTAATTATGTCCTTCATCCTATGTGACCACTGTGGAATAAAAGTAAATATCACCAACAAAAGAAAGTATACAGACTTTTGTAAACTGACCAACTAATTATTGAATTAAAATTGGATAAAGACAGAAATCAAGAAGAAAGCTAAGACTTTAGAACTGAAAGAAAATGAAAAGAAAATATATCCAAACCTATGGGACACAGGTTTGGAGATTTGAAGGCAGATCTAAGAAATAATGCCATAGCAATCAGTAGCTACATCAAAGAACTGGAGAGATCAAATATTAGTAACAACAACACACCTGAAAACTCTAGAAAAACAGGAAGACATAATAGTCACAGAAGTTTAGATCTGAAGAAATAATTAGCCTGAATGCTGAAATCAATGAAATATATTTAAAAGAAAAAATAATATGAAGAATATGAAATGAAGGGTAGGTTCTTTGAGAAAACTAAGTTGAGAAACCCTTTACCAAATTAACTAAAATACAGAGGAGATCTGAATAAACATAATTAGAGATGAATGGGGGATATTACAAGAGTTACAATGAAATCTAAAGAATCCCAAGAACATACTTTAAAACTGGATACTTCACCAAACTGGAAAAATTAAAAAAATTAATGAATTTTTTGATATATACAGTGTCCTAAAGTTAAATCAATGTGAAATAAGAAAATTTAAACATACATATAACTTCTAGTAAGATAAAAGCAAAAATTAAAAATAGCCAATCAAAAATTATTCAGAGTCATATAGATTCAGTGTAGAATTGTATCAACCATGAAGAATAATTAATGCTAGTACTCTCTAAATTATTCTGAAAAATAGACATTTAAGGAACATTTTAAAATTCTTTTTATGAAGCAACTATTATCCTGTTACTAAAGTCAAAGAACCACCAAAATAAAATTATATAACAATATCTCTTATAAACATAGATGTATAATTTGTCAATAAAATACTTGCAAACCTAAACCAAGATTATATCCAAAGATTTTCCACTATTTATTTTATGAACACTTGTTTATTTATGTATATTATGTGTATGGGCATTTTATCTGTGTGCACATTTGCATATCATAAGAAGACATCTGATCCTATAGGACTACAGGTATAGGTAATTGTGAGCCACCATGTGGATACTTGGCACTGAACTCAGGATCTCTGGAAGAGCAGCTAGTGATATTAATCACTGAATGATCTCTTCAGTCCTAAAATGAATAGCTTAGGCTAGCCAAATTCAGTCTTCCTGATTCTTCTGCCTTAAGCAAATCCTACTGACATGCTACACTAAAACTACAACTGTTTTTTTTTTTTTTTTGGTCAATTTTATTAGTTCTTTATACATTGCATTTTGATCATATTTATCCACTTCCTTCAAATTCTTTCAGATATACTTCTCCCTTTTATATCTTGCCAGCTGTATGTCTTAAAAATCAAAAATATTATGACAAATTTGTGCTGTCCTAATATTACTAGATGTGTGTCCTTCCATGGGAGCCTGCTAACGTACTAGAATCTCAAAACACCTTACACTCCCTCATATACCAGCTGTCAATTAGCAATATATCCCATGGAAGGGATCTTATGTTTAGTGTGGATATTGCAGTATTTCATTTAAACAGTTAGCTCTTAGATAGATGTAAGTGAGGGGGATGGAGAGATGATTCAGAGGTGAGAGAGTGACTGGGAGGGGCAAGGGAGTTTGAACAAGGGGGATACATGAATAAAAATGAGACTTTAGTAATAATAATAATAATAATCATCATCATCATCATCATCATCATAAGAACACTGGCTGCTCTTCCATAGGTTCTAAATTCAATTCCCAGCAACCACATACATGGTGGCTCACAACCAGCTTTAATGAGGTCTGGTGCCTTCTTCTGGCCTGCAGAGGTAAATGCAGTCAGAACACTGTATACATAATAAAATAAATATTCAAAAAAAGAAAGAAAGGAAGGAAGAAAGAAAGATGTAAATTAAACTGTGAGAACAAGTCTTAGGCTGGAAAGTTATTGCTGCCCAAGCATGAGGATCTGACTTTGAGATCCAAAACATTCATACAAACATTAAAATGGGCAGCAGGGTGTGTTCCTATTTGTTTGTTTGTTCCTATATTTAGTGTGTGTATGTATGCAAGAGTGTATGTGTATGAGAGAGAAGGGGTAATAGAGAATAATTATAGAGGTGGTCATGAACATGAGAGAGAATTGTGGGTCACAAGAAGAGTTGGAGAGGCAGGGATGTAAATGATGTAAGTAGAGTATGTGAGAGAAATTATATAAAAAAATCAAATGATATAAAGCCATGAGCATCAATCCTATTACTGTGGAAGAAACAGGTGGACCAATGGAACTATGTGGCTTGCCAAACTAATAAAATTAATGCCTTCATGTTTAGTGAGAACTCATGTCGTAAAACATATATAGAGAGTGATTGAGGAAATAATCCAATGTCAAATTCTATATTAATATGCTTGTGAACACACACAACACACATATACATACAGATACATATAAAAATACACAATATATACACATCTATTCAATCACCCACACACATACAAATAGTATATACTGAATAAAATGAAAAGTGACGTATAACAGCCAGAAATCATTTAACCAGATGTTTTATTTCTAAAGAAATATGATCACATAAAACTGAGATCCTATGATTTCCATGTATTGTTAAAGATGCTTTTGAAATTAGCTTGCTGTATACTTCTTCCATTCATGAATTACGTGAATGTGATGTTTATCACTGAGTAAAAATCAATGAAACAATGAGGTTACCATAATCCACTTTACCATTAGGCCAATGAAAATATCTGTTGGTTTATAATTACATTTGAGCCTTTGTAAAAGGTTGGGGAACATCTAATGATTGTAAATTAACTGTTTTATTTGTGCTGATTTATGGATATCATTATTATACCAGTACTTTATTCAGTATTTTTCACCATGGCTGCCTCAGGTAATGATATTTAAAGTCTCAATCAATATTAAAGTTTCTTTCTGAGCAGATAAAGGGGACTAACAAATTAAAAGTATTTCCTGTTGCTAGATGCTTTTGAAGTGCATAGATTTTTATTTTCTTTCGATGCATAGTAAATATTAAGTTATTTTGAAGTTATTAACTACCTAGAAAGAATATATTAATTTAAATGCATTCAATTTTGATAGGTTTGTCTCATTTAAAGAAATTTACTCTTCCCAACTTGTTAAATCAAATATCTTTTTCCAGAACTTAGGGTGAGAAACTTTTAAAGAAAAATTGGCAGACCATTTATATGTAAAATGCAGATATTTATAAATTAGTTAGTGTACAGATTTAGCTGAAGTTATGTATAGCTTAGGCTACCATGCAGTTCCTATTATCTTTGCATTTCCATGAATATTTTGAGACAAATCACATTTTAAATATCATTTGTATTCCACATTCTAAATTAGAGCCCTAATACAAGCACTTGGTAGCTAATAAGAAATACTGCAGAGTGAAAAAATCTTTACTCAAACTAGTATGTTTCTTACACATAAATGACTCATTGATTGAATTCCATAGATATGGCATGGTAGTAAATATATGTTACAAACTATTGAAGTTATATGCTTCAATAAATTCTACCTTTTTAAGTGGAACATCTATTATTGGAGTCAAAATAATAATTTACAAACATATGGAAAGACTGTCTCAGTGCTCAGTATGTATTGATTCTTTTATATTTTTCTGTGAACAAATATGTAAAGCATGTGGCATTCTTTTGGCTTTTACACCTTAAGTGTTTCATTGAATACTTTCTATTAAAAAGTACAATAATTATTGTCATGAGCTAGAGTTAGTGGCCTGGAATTCCAGCTCCCTAGCAACTACTCAGGGTTACTCAGGGAAAGGTTTCTCAGTAGCAAGAACAGAGAGATTTCTATAATAACTTTACAATCTGAGGGTCATTTTCTTTTATTCTTCAGTTTTAATTCTGCAGCTTCCTTTCAGATCTCATTCTATAGCTTCTTTTCAGCATCTATTGTACTTAAGTTCTAATTTTTCTCAGATCTAGTAATTCTAAGTTCTTCTCTCTGTCTGCTATATACACATTTCTAACAGGAGACTCTTTGCAATAATAAGAATAGTTACAAGGCTACCATTTAAGGTCATAGCATATTCCCTGAGCGACTATAAGGAGCAAAGCCATTTGCCATGGCAATTCATAGGCAGGGACATAGTTTTTTTGTGCAATGGCCTCTGGTCTGAGTTATCAGCCTGACCTAGCAACCAAAAAATTGCCATCATATTTTAGGTTTCTTTGTGTTAATAATCTTTGTTCTACAATAGACCTCTGGAAAAATGTCCTTGTGTATGTTTTTGTGCAAGGTACCCTTGTGAGACATTTGCAGAATCATTTAGTTTAGTTGAAATTGTTCTAAAGTTATTAATAAGCCAATTGTCTGTATCAAGTCTTCGGCTGGGAAGAAATTGTTGTTTTCTTATATAAGTCTAAGTAAAGAAACAAAACAGTCTTCTAAGTGACTTACATTTATGAAATAAATCTAATTATGCAATATACTCTAGCATATTTCTACTCATCCAAATTCTACAGCTTAATGAGAATTGGTCTTCTGATCATCCACAAATATATGTGCCCATTAGATTGACATGCAATCGTGAGATTACATATACATATCATAATATATTAGTACAAGTATTGGGAGATACTATAGTTGTTTCTGCACATGTGAGATTACAGACAGAAGCAACCATTTTCAGAGTTGGTAGTTTATTTATAAGCCTTGCTTGACAGGGTTACCCCATCAAAGAATTACTCACCTGTTGGGTTGACATATGAATTATCAATTGCTGTCTATTGTATTTGCATCATGGCCCACAATAGCTCATGATAATTATGTTTTCTGTAGATTTAATAAAGTTTTCATGAATAAGTTATCAATAAAATCTAGTACATTTAAACACAGTTATATGCAGGTACTGTCCTAGCTCATACCTTTATGAAGCTTAGGCTCTCGAGAAATTGATGATTATTAGCACAATATAATATATGCATGCACATAAATTATTTTATACAAACAATACAGATACATAAATATGACCTTTGGAAAGATTAAACTTTATAATGTATTTTAATTATGTTTGTTTTTATGTTATTAATTACTATGAAGACTAGAATTTCTGATTTTTATGGAGAAATTAATAATTAGTTAGGCCTGGGTGAAATGAAGACAATGATTATTGTGTTTTTTCCAATACTGGAAAAATATTTCCTATATCCATTCTGATTTTCAGGCAAAGTGACATTGTTTTTTGCGATAGCTAAAGTTAAAAACCATAATCTCTTCGTGACACAATTGCAGAAATTGGATTTTTCTCATATTAATAATATCTTGCTGCCACTTTTTTCTTAATGAAAGAAGTAGTTAAATGGTGCTAGGGTGTGCTAGGTGGAAGCATGTACTGTGCAGTGTTTAGCAAGTATTTGGACCTATTTAGGTGTTGCCAACTTATTAAAATGTCACATCTTTTGAATTCCTTAGATTTCTATAATGAATATTGAACAGATGGCATGAATCTTGGCTTCTATTTAGTATTGTTTATACCTATGAGACAGAGAAGGAGTTCATAAGTTAGCTTTTACTGTGAAACCTTGTTTTCTGATGGCAAATTTAAACAGAATTATTAGACATCTCTGATATCCAATAACTCATGCCTTTAAAATATATAAGTGTAGGAAACAGGTAACATAAAAGTTTACACATAAGCAGAAGAGAATTTGACTATTGAAACTCATATTTCTTATGAAGTTGTTTGAAAAATAGCTAAAATAAGATGATAAAATATTATGGACTAATATAATTCTCAATGAATACTGGAGTTAAAATAAATGAGAAGACAAGTTTTGTGAAGTATTGCATCTCAGACTTGGGAAACATAATTTAGTTTTTATATAATATTTGTAATGCTGGTATCTAATACTTTCAAACGGTCCATTTTATAAATTTGTTGATACTTGACACAGTTGTTCAACATGATATTTATAGATAAGTTATTTTTATCAGCTATAAAATTCCAAATTTTTATTTATAAAAAATTATGGTATCAAAGATTTGGGATCCCTCCAAAAAAAAGAATATCAAGCTGGAAGAAGGGTAGATAAGCTACACTCTCCACACAGAATTGAATTATTCTAAGTATGATCCTTAGAAATTTTGTCATACAAAAACTCTGATATGTCATGAATATTCACAGGCTATTTTTCATACTAAGGGCTATGAGTGTTTTTTTGTTATATTAAAAAGTTTTTTGAAGACTGGTACTTCTCTGGGAAAAGAGCAGACTTTTAGTGATGACATGACAGGGAGAGTTTTATAAGATTTGTGGGTAAAACAATTACTTCTACACCTTTGTGACCTGGGAGTTGTTAGTCCAGCTAAGCATGCAAACTAAATTGTACCTTATTTAGTTGTACATATTTTCTGTTTATAATAAACATAGTCATTTTATAAAGAGTAATGGAGTTTGAGGGGAAAAAGTGTTATAAGGCAAGATACTGTTCCTCTGAACTTAGAAATGGTACTAAGCTAAAACTCAATGTTCATTCAGTAGTTCCTCCTCTGGTGTCAGACCTGAAGGTTAAGGAAATCTTGAACATTCTGCTGTCATCATTGTATTTTGTTCCACAATGACTCCCTCATAGATTTCATGGTAATTCTATGGATATACTGCACTTTTGGGTAGTTACCACCTTTGGTTTAAAGCACAGAGAGTTACTAAACATCTTACAAATTACACATGTGCATCCAATAGCATATAGCATGCAATAGCATATAGATTTGCTCCTGGGAAAATGTACATTTTTTATATTCCTTACTTGTGAAACATAAGTTTTGCTCCTACAAGGTCCTCCCTTGCTTTGATAGCAAACTTGTGGATAAATCAGCCAGTTGAGATATGCAGTTGTGCTTCCTGAATTTTACCAGTTTCTTCATATGAAATAGGGTGGAAGATGGCAGAAGGAAAACCATATTGGCAATGCAGCATCTGTTCTTAGGAGAGCAAGGCTGTACCTTGCTTTATTTAAATTATACACTGGAGCATACCTGTATGCATTTTTTTGTGATTTGCTTTTATATGCAAAATTCTGGAATAAGTGGCTTTTTAGGGAGATAATTGAATAATTTATTTCAATTCCAAAGAGTGAAGAACATTATGCAAATGTTAAGACTTCTCATTCTTTACAGAGTGAATCTCATTAAGTAACTGTCAGAAGTGCAAAACTAAAGAGCCATCAATTATGTCTCATGGTATGAGATTCCTGATGTAAACAATGTAATTTCTTCAACAAAGATTTACAAAGATTTATTTGGTACTTGCTCTGCTCAACCCAAAGGTGGGCAAACAAACAATGAACAAGAACAAGAAGAATGAGGGTGGGGAAAAATACAGGAAGGTGATTAACTCACCCTATGATAATGCCAGCTATACTATGTTTGAAGAAGTATGATCTTTATTAAAGAAGAAATATGAATAGAATTATACAGTGTAGCATTTTAAAATTTTTTATTCTAATTTTGTGTTTGTCTGCATATGACTGAGTGTATGATGGTATACTAAATGCATGATGGAGCCCACAAAGTTAACAAAAAAAGTGAAGGAATCCCCTAAATCTGGAATGTAGGTACTAGCTCTAGAACCTTGGTGTGCTATAAGAGCAATATGTGCTTTTAACTTCTGAGCCATGTTTCTTGTCCTCATGGTAATTTTAACAAGTTTAGTTCTTAGAAAAAAAGTGACTGTTATTTTGGGTGGATGTTTTTTCTTACCTCATGTGTAGTACTAAAGACTAAACCCAGAATTTACAGAATTTACATCCTAGGCAAATGCTGTGACATAGAGCTACAAGCACACAGACATACAGGATATACTGAAACAGCTCCAGTAGACTACTCATTAATTTATTATACATTTAATATACTACCAAAAGAGAGACCCACTACAAGAGATTATTTTCAGATCTTTTCAGAATAAAGAAAGAATTTGCTAAAATATTTTTTTTCTTTCTTACCACAAATTGGTTGATACAACTACTACTTTTGTGAGTGGTAAAAAGCAAATATCAGAGATATAGAGATGATGGCTCAGTGGTTAATAATACTTGCTGCTTTTGCAGAAGGCTGGGTTTGGTTCTCATCATCCACGTCAGGATGCTCACAGTTGCTTGCAACTCCAATTCATGACCTACATCCATATGCTAAAAACTCACCCAGGCACACACACATCACATAAATAAAAATTCAAAGTTAAAATATCAAATTTTTGTGGGAGGAGCAAGGAATTTATTGTTCACGGCCACATGTTCAGAAGTTAGAATTTGGCTCAAAAACAGAATTAATAATGTGATTTTGAGTAAATTGTTTATGTCACCAAATTTCATAGAATAAACATATAAAGTAGCAAATTGAATAATCCATGCCATAAAAAATTTAATTAAAATTTAGTTTAATTAAAAAAAAATAAATCTTGAGGCTAGGAATGTGTTCTTGTGAGAGAGTGCTTACTTATCATGGGTTCCCATCCTCAACATTGCAAGGAACAAACAAAGGAAAGGAAAAAAATATCAAGAAGTCAGATTGTTGCTTTGTTACTGTTTGTTACTATACTGTTTGTATAGTAACCATGCTTAGAACAAGGAAATCCTAACAAAATCAGAGAAGAACCTGATGGCTGGAAGGCAAAATTGGGAAACTCTTATAAAACTGCTGTGCTGAAATAATTTTGTCTGATAGCATTTTTAGGAAATTTATACTTAACATTTATACTTAACATTGTTTTATTTACATTTAATTACATATAGTACTCCTTTTATTGTAAGCTTTAAAATATAGCTTTTAATAGACTATAAAGTTCATTACTTAGTGATATGTATTTAAATTACTTTGACAAATCCAAAGTATAAATATTTTTAATAATGTATAGTTTTGACAGACTTCTCCCCAAATATAGGAACATTGTCTTTTGGTTCAGCCTCCCTCCTCTTGAGGATATTGACTATTGCTTTTGTTACATGCCTTACAAACTGTTTCTATATTGAGATGTCAAATGCTTATCTGCTATATTTGTGAATTCTAAAATGTAGGATATATGATTACAGAAATATTAGGTTAAACTTTATTTTGATAATATAGGAGTTGTCACAAATGTTTACTCAGAATTGGTAACAACTGCGATTTCATTGCTTAGAAAATTCATAGTGTTGTCCTGAGTGGTAGAACTGATGTGTGTTTGTAGATTCTGCAGCAGAATCACTGCATGGATTGCTCCAGGGCTGCTTCTAAATTTGAGATGAGAAACCAAAGCGGATAAGTCAGCACATTTTTCAGACTTCATTTTGCAATAGTTGTTCTAAGTAAATATTCTCTCTGTCATATGTGTGTACATGTAAATGCAAAGTGTACACACACATATACAGGATCAAAGTGCTTTTATTATCTTTTATTCCCATGCGTTAATCAGAAATGCTATATAAAAACGTTATCTCTCCCTTAAAATTCATCATACATATAACATGCAAAAACATTTTCGTGGCATTTGTATTAATATTTTTTTTCCTGTGTCATTGAAGTAACAGAATCAATAAGGACCTATCCTTGACTGGGGTGATAACTATATATGTTGTTGTGAGTGCTATCTACAATGCTGGGTTTGTGTGTGTGTGTGTGTGTGTGTGTGTGTGTGTGTGTGTGTGTGCATGTGTTTTATTTCCCACTACTTTTTATTGTTAGTAGATTCTTCTCACATACAATACACCCTGATCACAGTATCCTTTACCTCCCCTTCTCTTAGCACTGTCCCCAACTTTCCTTCTCCCCCACATCCACTCCCCTTCCTTTATTCTTCAGAAAAGAGCAAGAGCCAATTTTTTTTAAAGGTACAATAAGTCAAGGGAAAAGCCCTTATATGGGGGTTGAAAGGGAAACCTAATAGTAAGAAAAGACTCCCAGAGCAAGAAAAAGAGTCAGAGATGTACCCTCTCCCGGTATTAGGAGTCCCACAAAAACACCAAACTACCAGCTATAACACATTGACAGAGGAGCTGGTGGAGACTCATGCAGACCTTAAGTTTACCCTTTCAATCTCTGTGAGCCCAGATGAGTCTTCCTTAGGGAATTCAGTGGGCCATGCTCTCCTGGTGTCCTTTATTCCCTCTGACGCTCACAATCACTCCTCTCCTTCTGTGTAGTTCCCTGAATTTCAAGTGAAGAGACATAATGGAGACCCAAGGGGGTATGACTTCACACCAGGCCGAAAAAGGGGGTGGCATGTCGGGTAGTCAAACTGAAACAGGAGTTCACTCACATCATATGCAGTGGGAACAAAACAAGGCAAAAATAAAAGCCCAAACAATAATTTGAGAAATAAGAAAAAGAACCATATTCTGTAAGTAAACCAGGCATACCCTATAGCTACACCAAGGCTCCATGTTGGTTTTTGTCCTCTGCCAGTTCCCTTTGTGGGAGGGGGTGAGAAGGCGTGGACAAGCCCTCAGACTTCAGGTGCAAGTTAAAATAAGCAAGCTCAATTCATCTTTATGAAGGGCCAAGCCTTATATGTCTGCTACCCTGATGGGGGAAGGGATGCACTTTGCTGGCATCTGCTACTGCAGTATGGCCATCTCTGAATTGTCCAGGTCATCTCACATCAGGACTTCGCCTGTGTTTCAAGGCACCCAGGCAGACCTCAAGCTGGCTTATGAGGAAATGCTATGAGCACATGCTTTAAAGTACCATTTGTAACTGGTTTGAACTGCCTGAGGCATGCTAGGGCCTATATATCCCACACATAGGAAAAGAAAATGAATGAAAATGAGATGTATAGTCTGAAAGACACGAAGATTAAATTTAAAAAAAATCAGAATAAAAGAATTGTGTTGGAAATTTGATGGGAACTGGAGGCTGCTTTTGATAGAATGGATGTTGTTACTATGATAATTCTTACAGTCCATAGAAGATCTTTCCAATTTTTGATATATTTCTTCAATTTCTTTCTTTAAGAATTTGAAGTTTCTGTTTATGTTATGTGGAAAAATTTGAAAGGATCTCAATTCTTTGAAATTTTGATATAATTTTCAGCTAAGACTATCTAGCTCTGAACATTTTTTTCCTTAGAATATTTTAATCACTGCTTCTATTTCCTTAAGGGTTATTGGAGTTCAAGATTATCTTCAATAGCATAGGGTGTTTGAAGCCAGGCTGGGCTACATAATTTCCTGTCTATAAATAAGTAAATCTGAAAATATGTACATATTGTTCAATTGACCCAGTAGACAAAAGTTCAGGACTTGCCATTTATAACCACTGTGCTCTTGAGTACAGAGTAGAGCAATGGCAGCAACAGAAACAAGAGAACCAGTTCCAGGTGATTACGTCATCCTTGTTCTCTGTGGACAATAGAGAAAGTCGTAAGTTATTTCAAAGGGGAGGGCTTCACACTGTTACCAGAGCACTGGTCTTTTTCATTAGGTGAATCATTTGGAGATTTGGGGCACCTCCCCCATTGCTCCCTCCCTGACCAAAAAACCAAGTGGAGACTGGAAGAAGATGTAACAGAAGTTTTAATGGAGGAAAAGAAATGGTACTCCTCAGAGCATCAAAGTGGGCACAGAAGAGATCCAAAATCCAGTTGTTCTGAGTTTTAGGCGATAGGAGCCTCTGTAAATAAGGTCAAGGAAACTGCTCTTTGCTCAAATGTGCCAATCACTTTCTGTTGCTTTTTATTTTAACTTTATGATCAGTTAAACCTATTGCATATGTGAATCCATAATAATTCCAGTTATTTATTCTAAGCACATTTAAATTTTTATCTTAAGTATTAATTTGTGTGCTATATTAGAAACACCAGATAAGTGTTTTTTTTAAATGTGGGTTGTCCTGATATCACTAACATCCATATTGTTTTGTAAAGTTCTTTAAGTGAAAATTATGTACTAATCTTCTGTAAAATCATATGATTTTCCTCAAAACCACTTGGAATTTTTTATGAGCTGTTATTTTAATCTGTATCATTAAGGTATATTTTAATAAAATGTGCTTTTTCAATTTATTGATATTCATTCACCTTATTCTAAACTTTTTTCACCTACTCTTTTGTGGGTGATAAAATTTAAGATAATTTACAGCTGGTATGCAAATTCAATTCCTACATAGAAGAGCTTACATCATGATCAGTGCAAGATACTGATCTGCATTTTAAGTATCCACAGAGGCTTAGAAGAATGTCTTTTGCTGGAATATTGTTATCATATTAATATCCATTCCTCCATTTATCTTGGGGACACATCCTGCCAGGGATGACTGCTAAGAGCTCTGTTATTTCCTAATTTCTGCATTTGGAGGACAATGTTGGCTTAACTTTTGTTTTGAAAAGTTATAATTTTTTTCTTACTTATTTGTATTGTTTGAATTAGTCACACTAATTTTGTGTTGCATGATGAAGGAAGCTTAAATGTGCTTGTGTTAGCCAGTTTTCATAAAATTTCATAAATCACAGTCCTCTGGGAATCATGAGCCTCAGTTGAAGATTTGCCTCCTCCAGTCTATTGTGTGGGACATGTCTGTGGGACATTGTCTTGATTACTAATAGACAGATGCACAATATGGGCAGTATCATAACTGAACAGGTGGCCTTGGGCTGTATAAGAATGTCAGCTAAGCAAGCCACAGGAGACAAGTCAATAAGCAGTGTTTCTCTATTGTCTCTGATTCCATTTTTAGAGACTTTCATCCATGGTCTTTGTTTCAGTTTTTGCCTTGGCTTTCTGCAATGTGGATTGTAACCTTTAAGTATATTAAACACTTTCCTCCATATGTTGGTTTTGCTTTATTGCAACAACCAGATACAAATTATACAATACTGAAAGTTGAGTTAGTTTAATTTCTTTTAAATATCAAGATTACATCATTTATATGGCATTTTACACAATATTTTAAGGGGAAAATGAGGGACATTGTATTCAGTTCCTGTGAGAGTTTCTCTTTGTGCTCATACAATTGACTGACTTGCGTTTTCTTGTTCTATGGGAGGCACCTTCACTGTCCTCTCCTGTATTCTCTTTCTTGTTTGATTTTTTTTACAGCATTGAGTAAGAAACAAATTTGTGTTGTCATCACTTAGTTCTTGAAATTAATATTTGTATCAATTGAGTGACAGCATTTAAATTCAACTCAAATATCCTTCCAGTTCTATTAGCATTAATTTCTTTCCCATAATTTCATTCTTACTCTTAAATTTACCCCTTTAGAATATCCCTTTAGATCTAGGAAAATGCTGCAAAAGTTCACCACTGGCTTGTGCTCAATAGCAGGTGCCTAGTGATCAGATATCAACAGATTCTGCAAAAGTTTATAAATATACCATGGATTGTGGTCTAAATCTATCATTAACATAGTGGATTATAGACTGAAGAAAGTTAGGGGCATTTATACTTCATACAATTAAAATAGATGCACCATATTAGCAGTAATCAAGCAATGTTTTGGGGGTGATTGCTGTTATTTGACTAAGATTGAAAATAATTTGCATAAATTAGAATCACATAAATGAGGACTACATAATATAGATTTAAGTTAATTATCTGGAACATATATATTAAAAATATATAACATAATTGCATTTTTATATAGAGAACTTATAATTTAATTCGTAATTAAATAGCTCATGAGTCACAATTAATGATTTTTTCTGGATGCTGGAGACTTGATTTTCTCTCACAGGAAGGAAACAAATTCTTATAACAACCTTGTATTCATTTATTTTATGTTTGCTGTGACAAAATAATCAGGGACTGTGAGCTTCAGGAAGATAAAGTTTATTTAGCTTCAAGGATCCTTGCAAAGTCTTCAATGGCAAGGGCAGTCACAACAATGTGAGCTTGATGCCATTTTGTATCCACAATTAAGAATCAGAGAGAGATGGGTGAACTCTCAAGTTCTGCTCCCTTTCTCCATTTTGTACAGTCCAGAACCTCAGCTCTGGGAGTATGCTGCCAAAGTCAGAGTGGATCTTCCCACCTCAGTTCATGTAATAAATGCAATCCCTAGCAGGCATGATCAGAGACTTGCCTCTTACAGGGTTTCAGATCTCATCATGTTGATAAACAATGTCAACCACCACAAACCTGAATTAATTCATCAGTAGATTATTTCTACACAGATTTTAAAAAAATAAAATAAAATAAACCAAGTTATTGGGTACATTTCAAGATGAAGTATAGGAGGAAGTAAATAGAATGCCACCTCTCTCTCCCTAGGCCACAATTTTTTGCTCATGAAAACTTTTGATAGGAGGGCAGCCAAACCAATGCAGAAACATTTGCCTTTTGAGACCCTAAAAGGAGAAGTGTGTCAAACACTCATATCCATATTTATAACCAACAGAACCTAAAGATAATACATGGGTGTTATTTTAAATAGAGCCTCTGTGGATTTGATACGCATTGGTATAGTATTCATATAATACAAAATGTTCAATGGGAAAACTTGTAAAATTAAGTGTTTTATTGGTGTGGGGCAATTGAAACATCTGTTTGAAGAAAAGTAAAATAGTCAAGACAGAGAACTTCAGTGGTATTGACTATCGAGAATATAATCAACAATATACCCTAAGAACAATTATAGCTTTGGGAATCCTTTCAAGAACAAATCTCTCTATTTATAACTCACCAAGAAATACACTGACCTTTATAGCTAATAGAAACATCCTATAAGTGGAACTGTGTCTATTACTATTGAAAGATTAAAAACAACTTAGTTTACTTATCCAAGGGAAAGCTACATTG
Source organism: Sigmodon hispidus (assembly GCA_004025045.1). NCBI lineage: Eukaryota > Metazoa > Chordata > Mammalia > Rodentia > Cricetidae > Sigmodon > Sigmodon hispidus. The sequence goes on along the minus strand of PVIH01001286.1, from coordinate 222,118 downwards.
CCACAACAATAAATAAACAATACATTTTGTGGATGTATCTTACAAACACACATGGAACGAAGTAAACCACCCTTTTAGGAATGATTACAGTTTAGACTCTGTTAAAGAAAGTTCAGAAATGTAAGCTGCTTCTTGGTAACACTATGGTAACAGCAGGAAAATTAGGGGCTATAGCTGGACAAGAATTCGAACATAGGAGTTTAATCACATGACAGTTCGTGAGTTCCTTTAGACCTTGGTCTTGATGAAGCAAATAAATTGTCCATGTGAAGACTTATGAACTACATGTGCCATGGTATATACTTGTTATTTGCCATTCAAAGAATAACTTGTCTTTTGTTTGTTAAATGTTAGGAATACCTTTTCCACTCTGGCTATAAAGCTAAGTTAAATTCCTCAGGGTTGTGCAGCTAAGTAGTGAAGCATAGCCTGCAAAGGAAAACTAAATGTAAAGTCATGTTAATTAATGTTTTTGTTAAAATTCCTCCTGAGCTTGACTGAAAATATAAAAGTGAAATGAGGAACATGAGAACAGCCACTGAACTATTTTAGTATTTACAATGAACTGTTTTCAACTCCAGTTTGCCGGGAAGATTCCTGCCACTCTGTAATGTCCTGTGCAGCTGTCCTGCTAAGCCCAGCGGACCCAACAAGAGAAGTGAAGAAACTGGAAGAACCAAAATGTCCTGAGTCTTCCAAACAGTAAGTTGTCATTTAAGATCCCAGGCTGTGAGATATCTTTCAGGTACCTCAAGTTATAGCTAGCTGCTCAGACACCCCAGCAAGTGATGAAAATGACACTGTGTAAATGGGCAGAAATTTGCTTTGTTCAGAATTAATCCATTTTAAAAAGTCACTATTGCCTGCTGCCTTGAGTGTTTTGACCTAGGTCATTTTAAGGTTTTTTTTTTTTTTTTTTTTTTTTTTTTTTTTTTTTTTTTTTTTTTTTTTTTTTTTTTTTGTTGTTTTGTTT
>PVIH01001286.1:124924-221045 GCA_004025045.1 Sigmodon hispidus | reverse complement strand
GGTTGCAGTATAAAATGGAATCAATTTGGATTGTTGTTTGTTTGTTTATTTGTTCTCTATGTTAATGTGTGTGTGTGTGTGTGTGTGTGTGTGTGTGTGTGTGTGTGTGTGTGTGTGTGTACCCCTGTGTGTATGAGTTTGCAGAATCAAGGAGCATGTTTGGAACCTCCAGGAGTTTTCAGCTGAAGATGTGGATGCTGAGAAATGATTCAACAGTACTCTGAAATGCTGAGATTTTCTGTATTGGAAGTCAGTTCCTAATTTTACTTTAGTTAAAAGTGGGCTTGGATTTTATAGGAGTACAAACTACTATTTTAAATTTTTCAGTAAGCTAACATGTACTTAAACTTTAAACTTGAATTTTCCTATGTCACATGATATTGACTGGTAAAAAGTACAGAAGTTTTCTAACAATTGCTTGTTTTGCCTTCCTTGATCTGTCTTCTGGTTGCCATAGATACATTTATTTTGTCAAAATTTTACAAGATGGAGGAAGATATAATACATGTATTTTTCAAATAGATATGTACTCAAAAAGAATATATAAAATATACTAAATATATTAAAGATATAATCGTAAAAGTATGTTTTATATTTTTTTTCTTAAAACAATACTGGCTCTCACTGAAAGCAAAATTTGATTTTTATATATTAAATTGAAAGACTTGTATTCTCATAGCTGTTAAAGAGGATTAAATTTATTATAGCAAATGTACATAGACATGAAATATTAAATCACAGCTTCTTTGATAAAATAGTCAGGTAACAAGATGTACAATTTGCTGTTTATTTTCCAGATAAGATATAATTATGAATAATATAAGGTCTCTGAATGAAAATTATGTGTGATACATTTTAATTATAGGAAGCAGGTAATCATTTTACATCCTAATCTGAGATATATAACATGTGATGATGTATGATGGTAAAGAATCTGTGGTGAGTTGTGCTAGGTAACTTGTGATATAGGATGCAAGGTGTTATGATGTTTGATGTCTGATATGTGCTGCTATATGATATGTAGTTCTACATGATAGATCATTTCATATGATATGTGATGGTATATGTTATGAAGTTCTGTATGAAATATGATGTTAAATGGTATGTGATACTGTTTAATATGTATTAATGGGTGCTATGTTATGTGATGCTATGTCATATGTGGTGATGTGTGACATGGTGTGAGTTGTGGCACTATGTGTTATGTGATATTGTGTGATATGTGATGTGACATGGATGTTGTATGTATTTGTTAGTAGCTAATCACAGTCTCTTAGCACACATCAAACAAACCTGCTCATAGCACTGCTTTGTGTTTGCTTATTGTTTGCCTGATTTTCTACCTGCTGATATGCTCCCAAAGCGGTTTCCTACTACATGATCTTATTTGATACTCTTTGTGAAATCAATTAGAAAAATCTCTTAATGTTATATTCCATAATACTGAATCAAATTGAGCAATGCATATATTTTATTGCATGAAGATATTCACTACTAATATTCTCATTATGGAGGAAAGAAATACCAAGCAATTCAGGAAGTACTGGTTGTAATTCAGTTTTAATGCAGTCTAAAAGTGAAAACCATTTAACTGCACATAATGTAGTTTAAGTTTTAGGATCCAATAGTCATCTTTTGTCTAATAGGAAGAAAATTACTTCTCATATTTGCTCAATGAGTTACATTAGCGAGCTCAAATGTATTCTCCTACAAGATGTTTGTGAATTTACATAAGTCCCCAAATACTTTTAATTTGGTTCTTAAACTTTTTAGATTATATTTCAAGAATTTAGAACAAAGCTGATTAATAGCTAATAATATACATGCCTTTCTCCAAGTCTTTAGTTGTTTTATAAACAATCTTATTTTTTATTTGGTGTGTGTGTGTGTGTGTGTGTGTGTGTGTGTGTGTGTGTGTGTGATGTGTTACTGAGTACCACCAACATTCTTTTATTCTGTTTGATTTAGAGTCTTCTGTTGTCTTAAGATACACATCCTCATTTAAATGCTAGTTGCCAACAATATTATTAATTCACATAGATTTTTATCGGTGTTTGATTTTTGCTTTATAAAGATTGTTTTAAATCTGTTTTACTTGTGGGCACTTACCTGTTTGCACTTCAGTTTCTCCGTCTGTCAATTATGGTGATCGCTTGACCCTGAACATGTGAGTGTGAATTTTTTACTCCACAAGGAGATAGTTCTTCTGTCACTGCCTCAGTCTGACTTGTTATCATTAGAGATAACCCTGCATTTAGATGTCTAATGCTGAAAAGTGCTATTGAGACATCTTTCTAGGTATCCCACCAGAATCTCCAGTTGTGTCAAAAGCAAATTAGTGTATAGCTACATGATTTTTTCCCTAAAATCTTGGCTTTCTTTCATCATAACATACCTGCAGTGCAATATTAATTGCCTCATTAACACATACATTATGTTTTTTTAGCAGTTGAACTAACCAAGAAGGCATAAGTATCTCATATATTTTGCTAACAATAACTGTGTGTCTAAGAAAGCTGTTCAGATATTTTCTAACATGTATTTTCCATATATAAACTGTGAAGTTATCAACCAAGCCACAATTATATATGCCTTATATATCATGCCATTATTTTAAAAATTAAACAATTAATGTAAGCAGATGAATAGATACAACATAAACACAAGATTATTAACTGAAAATTCTTGATTGCCAGTGAGAGATTTCCTAGGTAAAGTAGCTTCAGAAAAAGCAACAGTAATAATCAAAAATGGCTCATGTTATTAAAATGTAGTGGGTAGAAATTTCTGAAGTACCAGGGTGGGATTTCAAATAGAGCTGCAAAAGACCATTCTGTTCGCATCTCTTGACATCACTTGTCTATCCACAGCTCTCATTTTCTAGTTCTTTTATTCCTAAAATGTTTTCAGAGACGCAGCTGCAACTGAGGCAGATGTTCATCTTTCCAACATATCCAATAAAGAGAAACAGTTTTCCTCAAATGGAAGCAAGTATAGATTTCAGTGCCATTGCATTGGATTGTTTGAAATAATTATTTTGACACAATACTGATCACAGTCATTTTTATGCATTGGATTCTATATGAAGCCTGGAAAACTGTGTTACATTGACAGCAGAAAGAATACTTGAAATTCTGAAAATATTGTTCAATAAAAGCAAAATTTGAAAACAAAATTTAAAGGAATATATTAACGTAAAATTCAAAATAATAATGAGGTCCCAATTTAGTTTGTATTTTTATTTTGAACAATATAATTTTTATTATACTAAATTTAAAATGTTGTAATAATAGGTACAACATACATATTTTTTTCAATAAATTTTACTGATCTCTTGTAGTATTTTATATTACTTTTGATATACATGTAGCACTGGAAAACTATATTTATGTGTATATATAAAATTTCTTAATCTTGATTTATTTTATTTTTATCTATCTTATGGTACAATTCCTGAAATATAATAATATAAGAGGGGAACAAGAATATATAAATTTTAAAATTATTTTCACTGCAAATATATGAGCTAAGAAACCTTGTCACATATTTTAGAGATAAGGCTGCTAGAGCTAGTTAATATATATTTATTTTCTATAAGTGAAAAATACGTATGAATATTAGTTCCCAATAAACTACTGAACTGTTTCAATTCTATCATTAAGAAGGAAGCTTTGCATGCCAAGTATCATTTTAATTCCATGTGGAATTACTTTTTTAAGTACTCCATTCTCCTGATTGGGCAGGCTTCTAATATAAATTCACACACCTCTGAATGTCTGAAGTAGAACTACAGTGAGATAATTTAAAACCCAGGAATTCTCTTGCTAAGCAGAACTAAAATAATTTTCTTTATAGATTTGCTTTAGAATATGCAAAGATATGCTTAAGAAAGAAGTTATGAGAATATCTTTTGATAATGTTATAAACTATGATTTTAGAAATCTCAACTGGTAAATATCATATATTCCCTATCCAATGTGAGTGTAGTTTTTTGGATAAGCATTTTTTTAACATTGTGTGTGCTTTGTTAAAATATCAATAAAAATACTTTAAAACAATTCAGAATATTGGTCCTTATTACATTATTGTTTTAATGTATTATTATATAATTTTGTAAGTTATGAAACATTTCATACCAGTAGGTAATTATATACTTATGTTTGATAAGTACACATTGATTCTGAAATGCTTTTATGAAATAGATACATTTATCAACTCAGCCACATAGTCAAGAACATCTTGGATTGGGACTTCCTGTTTAGAACAAAATGGCAAGGAAAAGCTTTTATTTGTAAGAAAACAAGGTACATTTTTTTTTGCATTATAGTAAGATAATTCAGAGATTTTCTTTTCTAAAGATCACCTAAATAAAGTAAATAAAATTCTGGATTTGATTTTTTTTCTTAGTCTTCTCACATGTATCTCAACAGCCTACAGGAAAAATAAATTTCCTAGGAAACAGAAAAATGATCTTGGGCAGGTGCTTACATCTGTGAACTCAGCATGAAGGAAAAACTGCCCAGAGTTTGAGGTCATCTGAGACTATATAGTGGAATCCTATTTCAAAAGTAAAATTATGTAATCTAGATAGTACACAGTGTTCAAATATTCAATCACATAAAGAGCTGAGTTTGAAACTTGAGAATGAAACTTTTTATATTCACCAAAACTTGTAGTATAAAATCTCTGCTCACATTGACAGCCATGCACAGCTTGCTTTTCAAAACTGCACATTTGTCCAGTAAATACATGAAAAAGAGAATGCTTTCTGAGTTGGATGTAAAATTGAAGCTCTGAAGAGAAAGAAATCATCTGTCATTGATTTTGGGCTTGACTTTGTTTTCTGCTATAAATCTGTTTATAATAAATGCAAATCTTTACCCATGCTCAGAATCCGTGTCTGTAATCAATATCTGTAAAAACATGTGGCCATTTTAAAGTTAGATATACAGAAGAAGAAAAATTATATCATGGTATTACTTTGCTGTCTTTTTCTGTATTTTAATTTTGTTTTATATGTAGAATCTCAAGCTACCCAAAATGCATGATTTATAGTTAGCGATGTAGAAATGCAGCATTACTTAGTTATTTGGCCAACTCGGAATCAAAGCTCATTCACTTTCATTTACTTTAGTTGACTTTGTCAGGACACATAATGACCATTTAAATTTAACCAGAAATTATAGATTACAGCTGTGACTGTAGTTGTAGGACAATTGTGTATACATTGTGTGTGTGTGTGTGTGTGTGTGTGTGTATTTTGCCATGGCTTCTGGTAAGGAGTTCAAAATAACCAAAGAGGCCAGAGGAAATCCTCTTAGAAACAGACATTTTAACTTAAAGATCTAAAGGATATTAGTTATAAAGATGAAGAACAAAAAAAGTGTTCTAGCAGAAAGAAAGTTTGATTATATGTTTTATAGTGAGGAATATGGTAAAATTAAAAGAAGGGTGATAGGACCACAGGAAAGCCAAAATGTGTATGTAGAGCCCAGGTCACAGGGTCAAGCATACCTTCTTAGTGTTTCCTTCAATTGCTATGGATAGCAGACTGGGAGTGACCGTTGAGATGGTGGACAGAATTTCACGTGGACTAGACAGTATTTCTTCCCCAAACCTGGTTTAGTAATTCTACTCAGGCAGCTTAAATGTATCTGTAGTGGATATATTGACATCATTGAAACTGAAAAATTCCATACACCAGGGCTTTCCCTCTCTTCAGAGAGCAAGTAAAGTGTTCTTTGTAGTAAGAAGTTTGAGGCCTGACCTAGCCACATGATTTGGACCCACAGTTCCAAATAAACTGACCACAGCTTTTTGGTTCCAAATAATCACACAAAATCTTATATTAATTACATGCTGCTTGGTATATGGCTCCAACATATTGCTAACTAGCTCTTGCATCTCAACTCAACACATTTCCATTAATCAGCCTTGCCCCATGGCCTATGGCTTACCTATGTTTCTTTTACATGTTGATTTTTGGTGGCTGTATTGTGTCTCTTTAACTCTGCCCTCCTCTTTTATCTATGATCAGATTTCCTGCCTGCCTATAAGCTAGACTGCCATAGGCCAAAACAGTTCCTTTATTATTTGATGGTATTTCACAGCATACAGAAAGATATCCCATATCAGTCCTCTGCATACCAATTAAGATTGGATAGATTTTAGAGAATAAGGCCACTATGGTAGGAGCTTCCACTGAGCTATTTGCCTTAAAGATGGTCAGTGTGAAGGAGAATTTAGTCAGCTAAGGCAGATTAAATATAGTTACTAAAGTGAAAATATCACAAAGGATGAAGATAGGGTATCATTTCTATTACTAATTGTTCCATGTTAAAAAAAACTATAATAATATGGTCATTCTAATGCTAAAAAAATAATTGATATATTGTAATCTTTTAGTGAATATAAATAGCACTATATAACTGAATCACACACGAAATACACAAAGCACACTGAGATAAAAATTGTCTGTCAATTTCAGTGATTATTTTACAATGGAAATGTACAAAAGAACATCCTGTTAAAATCTTCATATACATCCCGTGACTCTCTTTTAACAATTTTTCATTATTTACTCTTCATTAGTCAGTCATTATTAAAACTTTCCATTATGGGTAAAACTTAAAATTAAGGTATGAAGAGTATAAACATCAGGATATTACCGTGACTATGCACATACTCTTCCCCATGATGGTGTTAAAAACTGAACAGCAACATGTTTTGTTTTGTTTTCTTAGTCTAAGCATAGAAGCAGTTTTCAGAGAGATCAAGAAAATTTCTGTAGACAGAGTTCTCACCTCAGTGTGATTCTATTCACATTTGGGGAAGAAGTTGTAGGGAGAAGGTATTTTCTAATCACAGCTCATAGAGAGTTTTGGAGGATCAGTTTCCAGCTCCTCTGCAGCTGAAAACACAAGCAGATGCCAGTTTCATGCCTGGCTGCCTGATACATGCTTGGCTGATCTGAAGAGAGAGAAAGGCTGACCCCTGCCAAAGCAGCTCCCTGCCTGCAGAGTCCACCATGGAAGAGAGTGTCCATGAACAAATCACAAGACTGATGCTTTCTTGGGCTCGTTGCTAGGGCAACATGCTGGTTGGAGAAAAACCTTAAAGAGTCCACTGTGCATTTGCTAGTCTTGAAGCCAGATTAGCCTAAAACACATCTGCTGATGGAAACTCTCTCCCCACCACCAGAACACAGGACTATGATATCCAGGTAGTTCATTCTCCTCGTCTTGTCTTTCTCTTGCTAAGGTCTTAGAAAGGAAACACCATTCTTGTGTTTGTTTTAAGTGTGTGTTATTTACTGTACAAGCAGTCATTCTGAATATTATAAGCTTGCCTCTTGACATTCAGGTCTGTCCCTTTGCATCAATGTCTTTACATGAGTTGAATTCTTGCTTTGGTCTTGGCATTGGAGTAGACTATATTATCCTTTCTGCGGTGGTGTTCCTTTGTTCATCACAAATGTTGAAGAGACTCAGGGTTTCCACCAACCAATAGGGATTGCTCTATCAAGCACTGGGCCCAGAATTCCCTATTCTTGGAGTATACTTCCAGTCACTAGGTGACCTGCCAGTTACTAGAAGTAGACAAATCTTAGAGGAGTAGTTGAGGTCTTCAAACTCAGGTCTTCCTGGTAAGCTGTGTAGAAAAACAGCAAGGTGGGAAGAAAATGAAGGCAGGTTAGATTTTTGGTCAGTTAAATTTTATTGGCTAATCAGCTATGAGCCACTGTCTCTCTCCATGTCATAGTCTCTTGATCAATTTATTACAAGATGTGAAGGTCTCATTCACATGTGGTTTATACATTTTTAAAACAATAAAGATAAATGACTTTTGTTGGATGACTCCAGGGAAATAGTGTCTCCCAGACACAGCAGAACTTACACACATATAGACTCACGGAGACTGTGGAGTGTGACTGGAAATATCTACCTCATTCCAGAGCAGTCCTCATGCCCAGGAGTAGTTGTCAACACAAAATAAATTCTATGTTTTATAGGCTTTTTATTTCATTTTGTTTTCACAATTTGGTCATATTTTTATCTATTATTATTATTTTTAATCAAGAGATAAGACATGAAGTTGGGTGGTAAGAAGTAGGAAAGAGGAGGGGACTATGATTTATTGTTTGAAAAAAAAACGAAATAAGAAATTCCAGTGTTACTCAAGAATCAGGAGATTTTTAACCAAAGAAACAAACAAAAAAATAATAATAAAGAGAGCACTCTTGAGAAGAGCTTTTTTTCTTGATTGATAGCATTGTTATTTTATCTTCCTGCTGTTTATTGCTCCTTAGTAAGTCACAGTACTTGTTCCCTTGTGCAGTCAGCTTGTCAAGTCAAGAAGTCGCACTGTCATGTGCTGTCTGCTTTGACAGGCCTTCTTTGTAAGCTGAGTATGTAAGTGCTATTTTTCAGATGACTTGGGAAAACTTGATAGGATGATTGAAATGTTTCAGTTCACCAGCACAGTTCCCTTTATGGAGTAACATAAATACAGGTTTGTCACACCCTTGAACAACATTGCAAGTGCATCTTCACTGCTGTACAAGCAGTGCCCATGTATGCATATGGGGCCACAGCCAGCTCTCCGGCACCCTTGAGAGCTTTCTACACAGGTATTCTATAACAGTGCAAATAATAGTTTAAATCCTTTAGTAAGAGCCCAAAAATGTGTTATCAGATATGAATTTCCTATGTTTTCTATTTTATGAGACAGTGACAAGCAGGAAAAGCTAAAACAGCATCAGTTGTTTGTTAAGGTTATGAATTTTGAAATGTGTGATAAATGGCAAGCATTTGAATTAAACAGATTCTGAATCATTTTTAAAATAGTGGTAAGCAGTTGTAGAGTACTAGAAAATATAGAAATGCATAGTGTTCCATGTAATTTATTATTATTCATATTTATTCCAGTGTTTTTACAAAAATGTGTATATCTACTGATTTTCAAAGAAAGTATTATCCTTGTATATCTGCATGAGTGCATAACTGTGTATTTGAATGTTTTTATGCATATGTCTCTTTGCATGTAGCTGTGTATTTGTGTATATATATATGTGGCTGTGTACGTGTATAACTGTGCATGTGTTAGTGTGTATTGATATGACTGTATATTTGTGAGGTGTGGGTGCATGTGCCATTATAAATTATCATAAAATATATATGCCATATAAAGTAGCACATGCAAATAGGCAGAATAAATAGAACTAGAGTTGTTATTTATTTTTGCTCATAGCATTTATTAGAATCTTTGTGTTTATTATAGCATGTTTTCACAAATAAGCCCAAAAGGGAGGGTTTGATTTCTGGTGCTTTGGCCTTACTTAGTACTTTCATTTCTCATGACACATTTTAATAATCTTTACATCAGCATTACCTTCTGGGCATTTCATTGTAAATTGCTTTTATTAACTTCATACAAATAAGACTAAAGTATATTTTCTATGACTTATAGGCACTTAAGATTTTGTAGAAATAGGGCTAGTGAGATAGTTCAGCAGCTGAGGGCACTTTCTCCCAACCTTGATGACCTGAGTTCAATCTTGGGACTCACATAGTGGGAAGACCTGAGTGCCACAATTGATTGACCTCATATGGAAACACATGAATCTCTCTCTTACTCCCTCTCTCTCTTTGTCTCTCTGCCTCTCTCTGCCTCTCTCTCTCTCCTTCTTCTCCTCCTTCTTCTCTCTTTCTCTCACACATGAAGATAAATATTTAAAAATGGTGTTATAATGTAAGATATGAAAAACACTTTATTGGGTAAAATAAGACAATTCACCAAATAGGGTGTCTTCAGGTACTTTAGATATATCATATATCATTATGACACCTACTATTTTATATAATACAGCTTATAATTTTCTTTTCACAAGAGATCAGAAATAGTGGTCTGTATGAGGGTCTGTGTAAGTGTAAAAGACATAACAAATATTCTTTTTAAAAGTGACTTACCGAGGTGAATTGGGAAATAGGAGAGAATTCCATAGCAAGAAATTTATGCTGAAGATTTCTAGTCACTGTGCATTTCATATGAGTGTGCTGCTGCTGGAATGGTGAAGACAGATTTCGGTATTACAGAAGCTGCAGGACACTCCATCTGTGAAATCCCTTCCAGTATAAAGGGATCTGTTTCTCATGAAGGTGAAGCTGTATAGCTATTGTGATGGAGAGTATGGCCATAAATAAAACACCCGATTTGGGACCTTGGCCCAGACTTCCATCCTCTAAACATCTGACATTTAGTAAACCATTTAGTAAATTTGACTCAGTCTTTTGCATATATCTTTTAATTAAAATCTTAAAATAGCTGTTTCCTAACATTTTATACTACCTCTAATTTGCTATCTGAGCACATAGGTTGTGCATTTTCAACACATTTGATAAAATAACCAATGTTCAGTATTGATCAATTTATAATATTTTGTTTTAAATGATATTGAGATGCAAAAGCAATTCTGCAGATTTGCACTAGACTCTTGACCCCACTGCCCTCTTTGTCTTTCTACATGTAAGTGTAAACATTTTCTCACCTTTGGAGTCCCTTCCCTTAGTGTCTTATTCTTTCTAATTCCATTCTATCATGAACCTATTTAAGTGAATGGTGTATATTGAGTGTTGCATGTATGACGTCTGTTATATCTAGACAAGACATGCTGAATATTGTTCATACTCTTGATATCCCACAGATATGGTTTCTATTTGATTATAAATAACTATGCAAATATTCTCATAAACTTGATGCAGTCTAGTACGACTGGGGAACTGTAACAATGCTAAATAGGTAATCACTATGTTTTCTGACTTTGCATTTGGAATTCACCTATTTTAATTGAGAAATATGCTCTTTAGTTATATAGACAAAACAAGAGAGGAACTTACTGCATTATATTGAACTGTAACCAGATGCCTTATAATTTAATTGGAATAAGAAACCAGGTGGAAAGCATTTTTAAATTAATATGCATTTACTTCAGAAAATAACAAAAGAAGAATGCAGCAGGAAGCTGCTTATTGATATTGAATGGTCATTCTGTGATTAAAACCTAATGTGGCCTCCAGATGTTTTGCACCATTAATTACTGGACACTGTAAAATATGGTAATTGAACATTTAATTTTAAATTTGAATACTCAATTTAGTTTTATAGCTATAAGATTTATATGTCACAAATAATTTTTTATACTTAGAAAAGATGACAAGGAACGTTTTTATTGAATCTATTCTCTCTTACCCCAGTTATTTAATACATTTCCTTCTGAACTTGTCATTCACAGAGAACAGGAAAAAGACAATAGAACCTATTCCATAATTCTTGAAATAAACTGGGTAAAAGTTTTCTATTCAGTATCATTCTGGTTGTTCTGAAGATAATTAAAACATTGTGTTCAAGTATATTTTGCTTTTTTTAAAAAAATTATCTGAACAGGGTAGATAAATTCTGAATCTCCTTTGGTGGTCCTGCGATCCCAGAGATAAACCTTGATCATTTCTTTTTTTTATTATGAATAAAGTCTCATTTTTTTGTCCACGTATACCCTTGCTCAAACTCCCTTCCCCCTCCTGCCCCTCCCAGTCACTCTCTCTTCTCCCCATCTCCTTATCTCCTCCCCAGCAAGGGCAAGAGGTCTCAAGGTCCCAAGGTGGCTTAGTTCAGCATCCACTACAGGCAGATCTGCTTTCCTCATCCCAACATCAAGACTGGGTCAGGTGTTCCTCTGGAGGGAGTGGGTTCCAAGGTGTATCAGATCCCAAGCTGTTCAGTGGTTGTAATCCTTGACCATTTAAATGCTCTATTGGAAGTGAACTGGGAGAAGTAGCCTTGCTGAGGACCCTGTTTACATTTCCAGGGCACCTTCACTTCTGCTTGGGAGAAGTAGCCTTGCTGAGGACCCTGTTTACATTTCCAGGGCACCTTCACTTCTGCTTGCTCTGGCAACCTTGAACATCTAAAATCAGGTGCTTTTGTCTTTCTTCTGGCAGAGAGAACAAAGTTAAGTTTGGTGCCTTACTGGTGTTAAATCAGACTGTGTGTTCCAGTGCTAGAAAAAACTGCATGAGCTTTGAGGATAGAGAGAGTGCTCTATACTATTTGCCAATCAATCACCTTTTGTTTACAAATGATAATACAATAAAAAGAGTTTAAAGACAAGAAAAAGTAGAATCACAGCAATTAGAACATAACGTTCTTTAGGAAAGTGTCTATATGTTTTCATTTTATACATTTTCCTCAGACGTTTATTCTTTATATTTTCTTCATACCTAATGTCTCTGTATTTTGCACAACTAAGAAGAATGATAGTCAAAATAGTCACACTACATACTCTGTACTTTGTTCAGCAGTCCATAAAGTAACTCACTGGGTAACTTAAAGGTCATGTATCATAGGGCTTGATACCATCACAGATATTAATAATTGACCTTGCATCCTCTTTCAAAGCCCTTCATAGTACTTCAGTTATGTTATGGAATCATAATTAATTTTAAAAACATAATTTCACATATAAAATAGAAGTTCTATAACTGTTATCTTTGATTGTGTTATTAACTGATTTTTATTCTCATAATTAATAAATTATTACTTCATTACAACATTAATCTTTTTCAAATATATTTAAACCATCTAATAAAGTAAATAAATTTTCTTCAAAGCAGGCATTTGTTATATATAAAAATAATATTTTAAGGCATCTGAATTTAGAAAATTTTGTACTAATAACTATTAGTTATGCATGTAACATTAATATATAAAATATAAAAATATGTAATATAAAAATATGTAATAGTACATAAAATTTGTAGTAAAGTGTGAAAATATGTAATGATAATAAATGAGTTTTCACATAAAAGAAAGTGACCACATTTATGATAAAGGTTTTTATAGAAATAATTAAACAAGATTTTATTGTGTTTTATTAGGATTCATAGTAATATGTGAAAATGTGTTAAACCTATATTGATCTTTGCACTTCCTATACCCTTAGACTATATTTTTTTAAATGAGCTTGAAAGGATCTGTACCTTAATGTTCAGAACCAAGCACAATAGTCAGAATAGAAAGGAAAATCTAATGTCTATGTATGTAAATGTAGAGAAATGAAACAGCAACATATACATGCCATGGAACATTATTCAAACCTGAAAATGGTGGAGATAGTGATGCATGATACAGCAAGACTCTATGACATTACTTGTGGTGAAAAGTCAGTTACAAATATACAACTAATTTATGATTCCATATACAAACTAACTAGTTGGGTTTAGGCAGAGAGTGAGGAGGTATGTTCTAGGTCCTGGGTAAGGAAACATCAGGACTCAGTGGTTAATGAGTATGCAGTTTTAGTTTGAGAAGATAGGCATTTTCTGAAGATGACAATTTTACTGTATCTTTAGAGAAACAGACTAGTGGAATGAACATATATATCAAATGGGCATTCAGTAGACTAGTTTACACTGTAGAATGTAGATAACCCCACAGTTGCTGTTTTATATTGTACTGGCCCCAACTGGTACTTGTTCCATGCAGGAGCAGCCCATCTGGTATTTTGGTGTGGATGATCCTGAAGAGCCCTGCTCTTCCATAAACATTGGAAGCCTGAGGAAGCTGGGTTCTGGTGCTAGCCTATGAGTGCTGCAGTAGCAGCAATGTGGTAGAGAGACTGAACAGTAAGAGGAAAGGCAAACAGTAAAGGCAATGGTCCTACTCTCTGTTGTTTGGGCTGCTACCTAAAGGTGCTGCCTACATTTAGGGTAAACCTTTCTATTTTACAAAATTTGATCTAGAAAGCCCCTCACAGGAGTACGCTTCAGCTTGCCATGTAGTTGACTCTAGATCACTCAACTTGACAGCCAGGATGTTGGTGGCATTTGCACAGCAGTGTGTGTGTAAATGTCTGAAGGTTGTGTATTTATATTGGCTTGCTTCCAAGCGAGACAGAAAGCTCAATGGCTTAAGTACTTGCTTTTGCAAAGGACCTTGGTTCAGTTCACAGAACATAGATGGTAGCTCATAACCATTGAAAATTCTAGGTCCAGGGGGTCCAGTGACCTCCTGTGATCTCTATATGGTATACTTACATACAGGCAAATCTTTCATCCACTTAAAATATCTTCAAAATGTCTACCTTCTATGTTGTATATACTTTCTTTCTTACATTTTAATTCTTTTTTCTTTTTTTTCCATTTTCTGGAGAGAGAGAGAGAGAGAGAGAGAGAGAGAGAGAGAGAGAGAGAGAGAGAGAGAGAGAGAATATCATGTATCCCTTAGGTAGAACTCACCATGTAGATGAACATGATCTTGCTGGGGCTACCAGCAACTTCCAACTATGTGACTACTCCAAATTTGATAACTTTTAAATTTTATATTTTATTTTGGTTTTGTGAGATAGTCTTGCTAGTCCTAGCTGGCCTCATACTTGATCTATAACCCAGCTTGGCCTGAATCACTCTTCTGATTTCAGCTTCCAAAATTATGTCACTTTGCTCAGTATTGTATAAATCCCCACCCCCCACCCCCCCACACACACAAGCAAGCAAGCAAATAGCAAGCTCACACACAGGTGTAAAGTAGCCTGACAAAAGTAATATAAAACTTGAGCAATATCTGCCAAAATGGATGAAATTCCCAGAAGGCATAGTTAAACTTAAAGATTCCAAGGGCCTGTTTCAGGAAACTCACATTCCAAACCACGTTTTCTAGTCTTGTGTTTACACTCTGCTTGTCTCCTTCCCTGTATGTCTCATAAGTACCACAAAATTAGTTTTGCTGGTTGGGAATTTTCTGCCCTACAACTTTCTGACAGCTTAAATAAACTAAAAGCCAAGTTTTCCTGAGCCCATACTTCCTCAAGAGAGCTGTCTCAGCAACAGATTTTATCTTTTTATCTTATCCTTTCTTTTTCATCTCTGCAGCCGCAGTCTGGAATCTCATGCCAAGTCTCATCTTCTGATTCCTTTCAGCTACAGTGTTGTCATCTAAACAGAATCCTGTTTGCTGTCAGTAGCCTCACATCCCATATTTATTCATTTTCTACTTCACTCTTAGCTCCATTACTCAGAGATCTTCCAAAATATGCATTTCAATACTGACACTCTTAGAATTAAGTTTGCAAAAAAAATTTTTTTTTACCTCCCCCACTGTTTCCTCTCATAGTGGCTTTTTGATTCAGCAATACAGACCTTCTTTTATTCATGTCCTGAGTACATATTGTTTAGCTTCTACTGAATTTTCTTATACCTTATGCTGGCTAGTGTGTATTTAACTTGTTTTAAATAATTAAAACAGAGACCCGTGGTTTTGTGTTCTATATTTTGTAGTTTCCCATTTTGTTTTTCAGCAAACAAGTAAATAAAAAATCTAATTAGCAATTGTGCATTTTCACAGTGCATCATTTTTTTCCTCTTAATATCAGGATGAAAAGTTTATTGGATAGAATGGCCCTGGCCTTTTCCCCAGAAGTCTAGGAAAACTGTCTGCAATCCCTGTCTTTAGTGAGGTTTCCCTCCAGTGACTATTTTTCTAATCCAATCTTTTGCAAATGTGGGCAGTTTTAGCTTCCTCTGCATGGGCTCCTGATGTCAGATCTCTTACATGTAAAGTTATGATCTGAAGCTGTCTTCACAATTTTCTCTTCACTCTTTTATTCTGTTAGGATTTTTTATATTTTCTCCCTCTCTCCAGGTGGGGCTCACCAGTGCTTGGCACTTGCCCATTGAAAGCACATATGGTAAGGATGATGCCTGTTAAAATCTCTCCCTAGCTTCGCATCCATTGGGCATAGCAATGTGCTGTACATAAAGGTGACTCACGTTTAATTCAAGACTTCATTGGTCATGAAATTTTTCACCCCTACATGTTAGGGTCTTGTGTCTATGTGGCTGCAACTAGGTAGAATTGACAAGTAGGTAGAATGGGAATGAGAACAAAGAGATTCTTGAAATATTTCTCCCTAAATACAGAAGTAAACAACAAAAGACACTCTCATCTTTTATTATTTTGAATTTCATCTATGAAAACCAAAGTCCTTGAGTCCCCAACTCCTAGTTTGAATCTACACTTTAAGAAATTAACCAATACAAAAAGATCCCAAAGCAACCTTTTCTCAAATACTTATGTTATATGTTCTACAATAGATTCTCTTATTTTTTAAGATAGAGTTGAGAGGGCTTTCTGTTACATACTAATTGAATGACCCACACCTCATTCATTTTTTTTTTGATTCCAGTACTTTTATCCTGTTAGTTTTTGTTGTCTAAAATCATCTACAGAAGTCTTCACAATAAAAAGTGTGGTATGCTCTGCCTTTGCAATTTTTATAGCCGTTGTTTTCTGTCTTTTCAAATATATTCCTTTATATGCTTACTTATTTTGTACTTGCTTCATACAGTTCTAACTTGAAGGTGGATGGGGATCATATCACATATTTACCAGTCTGTCAAGGTCAATAAATTCTCATTACCATACCGGTGATAATATCTGAGTGAATGAATAGTACCCTAGTGCTTTAATAATCACAAGAGAGATGGGAGTCTAGGAACAATGAGTGAGTCTCATGAGAAATTATACACAGTCTGTAGTGTTCAGTAAAGGTTACCACATGTGTGAATATGGACAAGTTGGATCTCTGAAATCTGTACTTTTCTCCTAAGTTCTAAAGAAAATTTAAGATGAGTGGTTAAACTTTATGGTTATTTATGTTTATTTTATTTCAAGATTTTTAAATAAATGAAGTCTGATGAAACAAACAGAAATAAGTTTCTTTGTGTTTGTATCATATAAGTTAGAGTTACAAGTTTGGGATAGGCATAGTATTATGAACAATGTAGAATCTTGTGTCTCAATATATGGGGTATTGGAAAAATATGCTAGGATTTTATTGACTTTACCCAAAGCCTTTTCAGAGAATCAGTTGATGTAAATCATTTTTAATGCATTCCACTTTAAGGAGGATGGGATAGGCACAGAGAGAGAGAGTCTTAAGGAAGATCAATTTTATATATAGTCAGCTCACTGGAGAATATTTTATTGAATTGTGGATTTTACTTTTCCTAACAGAATCATAAATATAACTTCTTGGATAATAAATACAAGGATAATGAGCATGCTTTGTATTTTATAAAATTCTAAAATTAATAATTAATGAGATGGGTAGATAATTCCCCAAATTCATGATTAAGTTCTCTCTTATAATGAAAGCTATTTTTCAACTTTTATTTCCTTTATGCATTCTACTGTCTTGATTCATGTTTCAGTACATTATACAGTATCTTTAATACCCAATCCTAAAGAAATATAAAGAGAATCTATTTCCATGAGGAAAAATAGAATGCAATCTCAAGTGTAAGAAAAGACTTTCAATGTCTAATGTGTCTGCCTTACAAATTAAACCCTCTTATTTAGTGTCCCCAATGAGAAGCAGTGTGAACCACCAAGCTTAACCCTCTGTGTACTCAGCTAAGGAAAGATATAGGACAATAGTTAACTGATTGGTTTACACTTCTAAATGCTTGCTTGGTCCTGAGAACATCACAAAGCTGAGAAGGCAACATGGTCTCTTTGAATCTCAGAGACTGATATATCTATAAGTTAATTTCTTCTTTGTAGTTCAAGTTTTTAATATAGTTGATATTAGACAAGTCAATATGTTGACTGAAAGGGATTTAAAATAGTGGCTGAAATATGTCAGTATATATTTGGTGCTAAATAAGTATTTGCTAGAAACCTCTTTAAGCTAACATTTTTTTCATATAACAATTAAAATTACTTCATGAAGTCAACTCCCTGTGCATTAACAGCTTTGAGACTAGTCCCAGTGTACCTTCAAAACAGTTAGAGTCTTTTGAATCAGAGACATTAGCTCAGTGTAAATCCCCTAAAGCTTTGCAACAGTGTTGGTGATGCTTAGGACCTTTGCATAAATTAATGATCTGCTTTCCCTTACCTGGTTAGCTGACCCTAGTACATTCTCTTTACTTATATTCATTATTATTTTACAAAGCTATCATAATTTCTTTCTATTTATTTATTTATTTATTTATTTTAAGAATAAAACACTATTGGCAAATTCTTTTTTTATGATGGAAAAAGTATATTTAGAATTAGCTAGCTTGACCGAGTATAGATGATCCCAACTTTGTTGGCGACATCCAGAGCATCATAATCAGGAGCCCAACCAACATATGCCTTCTTCTGTCAGTCAGGCCTGATGAGAGTGTTGACTTTGGCCACATCTATGTCATAGAATTTCTTCACAGCTAGTTTGATCTGGTGCTTGTTGGCCTTGACATCCACAATGAACACAAGCGTGTTGTTGTCTTCTGTCTTCTTCATGGCTGACTCAGTGGTCAAGGGGAACTTGATGATGGCATAGTGGACAAGCTTGTTTCTCCTGGGCGCGCTATTTCGAGGGTATTTGGGCTGCCTCCTGAGCCTAAGGGTCTTGGGCCTCCGGAAGGTGGGTGACGTGCGGATCTTCTTTTTCTTGTGGCTGTGGACACCTTTCAGCACTGCTTTCTTGGCTTTCAAGGCCTTCGCTTTGGCTTTGGGAGGGGCAGGTGCTTCCTTCTTCCCTTTTTGGGCCATCTTCTATTGGCAAATTCCTAACCAAATTAAACAAAAAAAGGGAAGACCTACTTCAATAAGTTAGAAATTGAAAAGCAAACATTATAATAGATATGAATGAAATTCCAGAAAATCATAAGGACATACATTATAAATTTGTTTCAATAAATTGAAGAATCTGGTGAGTATTTAGATAGACAAATTAAACCTAAATTCAACGAATTATTTTAACAAATGCACACTTTGTAACCTGCTTGAAATACTAATAAAATACTCCACACTAAAAATAAAAACTGCAATAACAGAAACAAACACAAGAAAATATGAATTTAATACAGAATTCTACTATAACTTAAAAACTAAGACAAATACATAATTCCATAAAACTTAAAAAATAAACAAAGCCTTTAAACATTACAAAGTCAGTGAAACCCTGATATTAACCATAGTATTTTTTTTAATTATTTGGTGATTTTACATCATATACCTCATCAAACTCAGTTATTAGTTCTCTCAGATTCATACCCACTCTTACGATCTCCCATTTACAAAAAAGCCCATTCATGCTGCTCAATTATCTACTGGGACATAATTAAGCATCCTGTGACCAACCCCTTAAACAAAACGAAACCTTCTTCTAGCTCCTAATTTAAATCTTATTCCAAAGACATCTTTCTTCAAAACTTACTAACTACTAAAATGTCTTCAGCATCTCTGTTATCAGAACCTAGGCCAGTTGTTGAGGCAACTGTTTGCATAAACAACAATGTTAAATATTTTGTGAAATCAAACCATCTTTTCCAAATCAGATAATTATAATTTATCCTAAGAATGTCATTTAAAGTTTTTGAGTCTTTTCTTACTATTTGTTAAACAGTTTGAAATCTATGACCATATCAAAGGTGGCATTTATTGGAGAACTGACTTTTAAACACTAAAAATTACTATTACAAATAAGCATGCATATTATTAATTACTTGCCTGGTTGTCTTAAAATTTTCTGTTTTCTTTATACTTTGCAAGTACACATCTGCACATAAAAGTGACTGTTACAACCTTATAGCATTGACACTTCTTGTTATCTTTATGAGCAACTGAAAAATGCTAATATATTTCATTTATAGATATGTTCCAAATGTATGTTATTTATTAAATTTAAGTTTTGAAAAAGCCCTCTGTTTTTTACCTGTGTGTTAGTACAATGATTTACCAATGTTTAGTTAAAATATCATTATTTATTTTTAATTATAAGGGTATATAAGGCAGAATTTATCTGTCTACAGATGTAGATATTGAAGAGCCAGATCATTAAATAAAAACACTAATTTTTACAGTTTGGTATCTATACTATAAAGAAATAGTGTTGGTATTATCAAGTGCTTACAAGAGTGGAAAAGAATGCTGGCCAAGAGAAAGAAGACCTCAACCACATTATTTTAACTGTTGATACACAGCTAATGAAGTTGTAAATAAAAATTAATTAAGATCAGTTCACAATTGTATTTTCCTTGGTAAAGTTATTATTTTAAACAAAATCTTTTTGGAAAACTTTATTACTATGAATATCTGATTAAGTTTAAAAATAAATACAAACTTCTAGAAATATAGGTGCAATTTATCATGTAATAAAAATGTTACTAATATTATTCAATGTCCAACATGATTGGATAAGATTGGTGTAGAGAAATTCAGTGGAAACTAATAGATGTCACTTAAAGTCACAGCAGTTAAAGAAGCTTAATAGAATGGCCTCAGTTTCTAGGACAGTCATATGACTACTAATGGACAGCATGTGAGGCATCAAAAGATTCATTGTGTTATTATCAGAAAATGATCTGTGACATTTGTTATATAGAAGAAATGGAAAAATTCATACTTGAATTTACTTTACTCAGTAATACTGTGCTTACTTCTTAGAACTTAAAACAAGTGTATTCAGTGTGGAGTGTTGACCCAAATACTCAAATGAAATTGAAAGCAAGTAGTTCTTCACTATATAAACTCACATTTATAAAAGTTGAATGGTTTCTATTGTATTAGAATTGATTTGTCTCTCTAAACTAAACTCTAATCAATTTCTGTTTTTCTAAGTTCCCATGGAAACAAAACAGAAAGAATAAGTTTGGTCATAAAACTTCTATCTTATGAGCATGGGCTCTGGTCATTTTAGTTAAATACACTTCAGTAAATCACCATGTTTCACTCAATGAATATTTTCCATGGAAGATTAAAACTAAAGAAATACTAAAGAAGTTCATCAAATATATATAATAAAAAACAATGATAATTTTAATATGCTTATTCTGACTAATATGGAGCAATATAAAAATTATAAAAACCCATTACCAATCATTTTCCCTGTGAGTATATTTAGAAACATTTAGGAGGCACATATCTGAACATGCTTAACTGAGGTTTCAGTGTGAGTGGCACCATAACATGTCATGGGGAAATGAAGAAGAGAGCCAGGTGAGCAGCGCATTTATCTCTCTACTTTGCTTCCTTAGTCCATTCTCCTCTTCATTCTATATCTCTGTAAGAAAGGAACAAGTAGATCAGGGATGAAAAATATTCAGTTTGACAAGAAAAGGAGAATGGTTAAATAAAAAAGGATATTAGTGCCGTTAGGAGAAATCAGGAAGACAATACCTGGATGGTGAAAAGTTCCAGGGTATAACAATGAAAGCATATTACTGGAAACATAAAGCTGGCATGCTGGCTAATGGCTGCTGAGGTCCTTCCCTGGTTTTACCATGAAGGAAAACAGGTCACCACAGCTGTGTCAAAAGATGTCCCAATGGTATCTTGAGTTGGTGATATTGCTTATGTACTTGTTTTACATGTATGAAGGATGGAAGTGTGAGTGTACCACAGAAACTTGCACAAAAGTTCTAGAAAGCTACAGAGACCAGGAAATGTGTACCAGTATATATTCCATTATGAAGCTCCTTAGCCAACTGAGAATGGAGTTAAGGTGAAGACATCTCACAGTATTAAAGATGAATGTATAACAATTGCCAAGGAATGTTGCAAACACCGACTGAAGGGCCTCCACAATTGCTCCAACCAAGGGAGTTGAAAGGTGGTACTCAGATTATGCCCTCATGGACTCCAGATGCCAGACACGTACATAGGAGTAATTGTAGCACAAATTCTAATTGGTCTTAATAATAAAAACCCTGAGCCAGAAATCGAGGTACATGCTGAAAGACACAAAGGAGCAAGCCACTAGAGACTTCTTATTTGTATCAAATTTTCAAACTATAAAGGGCCCTAGCTCCTGTCCCTCTCCCCCTTTATATTATTCTCTCTGCCTATCCATATCACTTCCTGTCTTCACCTCCCGTGTGCTGAGATTAAAGGCTTGTGCTTCCCAGTTACTGGAATCAAAGGCATGAAAATGCAAGTGCCAGGATTAAAGTCTCTGTTTCTCTGTTTCAAGCTCATGTAGCCTAGGGTGACCTTGAACTTCTGATCTTCCTGATTCTTCCAATTTCTTTGATAAAAGTTGTATGCCACCACTGCCTGGCCTCTAAACATAACTAGTGGCTAGTTTGTCCTCTGATTTTTCAGGCAAGCTTTATTTGTCAGAGCACAAACCAAATGTTACCACAGGTAATTTCATTTTAGTGTTACATGACCGTGGGGTGGCTCGCTCACAATTCAGAGCTTTATTCCATTATCATTGTGGTGTAAAACGGCAGCATGCAGGCGGATGTAGTGATGGAGGAATAACTGAGAGTCCTACATCTTACAGGCAACAGGAAGTCAATGAGACACAGGGTGTAAGTTGAGCATAGGAAACTTTAAAGCCTGCCCCACAGTGGCACACATCCCCTAACAAGACCATACCCACTCCAAATGTACTAAGGAAAAAAAAGGTTATTCTTTAACTCTGAGTGCTTTAATCTTTATATTTCAGTGGCAAAATACATTTTTCTCTTAGAAATTACAAAGTACGTTATATTGAAAATGTATATCATGTCTTAGCCTTCAATTACTTCCAACTTTAGTCTTGATATCAAATATAGTTGATATGTGTGTAATTTCACAAGAAAAAGAACAAAACTTGCATGATAATAGAAAGTTGACATAATGAAGAGGTATTATACATATATTTAAGTTCCTTAAAATGATAGGAAAACATTAGATCCCAGTAATTAGTGCTCTTAACATATGTGCTTATGAAATAAAACTCAATTCAGGATTCACAAAAATTGTACTATTTAAAGGATTGCATTTTAACATTAAATTGTGTCCTTTTACTTAAAAATAATTGCTTTGTTACTCTGTCCTTGTTTTGAATATTGGTAACAATGCATCCTGTCCTTCAGATGCATGTTAATCCAGTATGTGATATCAATAAGATAGTTTTCTTCATGTTCACAGTAGAAAAGTCAACACAAAAATAGCATGGTGATATGATTGAAAAGTGAAAAATTTATTAAGATTCTCCTCAGGAATGTTGTGTTACTATGTTATGTCACAAATCTTATTTGAGATGGCTGATGAAACATAACTAAGATGGTAGCTTTATAAATATACATTTGTCCTTAAGTATGAGATGAAGACTCCTGTTTTGATTGTAACCATACAGACCTACAAAAATAGTTTATTTAAATTAAAAATTTAAAACTCTCTAGTAACTTTACAGTCATAAATGTATTGCTTATCAATTGACTCTCAGAATTTTGATAGAAATTAATGAATGCTGAGTCACACTTTTTAACTATTTAAGTGATTTGCAGGTTTATTTCAACAAAGTAAAATATAACTCTCTCTTGTACTAAATATCATACTTAACAATATATAAGTTTTAAAACAAAATATAATATTTTAAACATTGAACATTAAAATTTGTAATTTCTCTTTTCATTTTTTATTATAACTAAAGACTCATTCTTTATCCATGTAACCCCTTGTTCAAACTCCCTCCCACTTCCCACCCTTCCCAGTCACTCTATCTTCTTCCCATCTCTTTATGTCCTCTCCAGCAAGGGCAGGGTGTCCCAAAGTCCCAAGGTGGCGTATTGCACATCCACTCCAGGCAGATCTGCTTTTCTCATCCCAACATCAAGACTGGGTCAGGTGTTCCTCTGGAGGGAATGGGCTCCATGGTGCCAGTCCAAGGTGTTTCAGATCCCAAGCTATTTAGTGGTTGTGGTTTGCAGGTTGGGAATGCTTTGCTTTTTGTTTAAAGTCCACTAATGAGTGAGTAAATGCCCTGCTTATCTTTCTAGGTTTGTGATACCTCACTCAGAAGGATATTCTCTAATTTGCCTGCAAATTTTAGGATATCATTTTTTCTTACTGCTGAGTACTCCATTGTAAAATTTGTAATTTCTTAATGTCTGTTTTTTAGTAATAGTAGTAAAATACTACAAATGTTCTGATTAAATTATTTGAATGATTTTGTTATAAAATACATAAAATAATTGTTATCAGTGATTATTATTGGGTAATAAAAAAGTAGAATTTAAACAGCTAAAAGATTTCACAATTGAATTATGATTGTCTATTGAAAGAAAAGCAATCAAATAAACAAAGGCCAAACCAAACTTATGTAGCTGTCCAAGGTTCATCTCTGTTGTCTTTTTAAGTTGCGGTCATTCATTATTTACATGTGCTGATATTTTAAGCATGAAGCTTAACACAGTTTTATTTGTAATCAACCATTGCTGAGCCCATGTTTATTTAAATTATTTTATTTGATTTGTAGTTGTGTTAAGAACATCAAATCTCTTATTAAAATGGAAAAGCTTCATAATGTTTTTGATATTGCTTTTGTTTTTCTATATTTCAATTGATACTTTAAAAAATGTGTTAATTCTCAATCTATTATTGGTTAAAAGTAAGCAATAATTGGCCTATTTTTTTGTTCAAAACTCTCTAGTCTTCAATTTATATCTAAATGTCTATTGTAATCATATTTCAGTTCAGTTTTAGGGATATCTGCAACAATCAGGTACATTCCTGAAAAACAAAACAAAACAACAACAAAAAAAAACCTGTTCTCTGATAATTACAGGCAATGTAAGAATTCGTCTCAGAACTAGTCTAGATTCTATGTTATTTGCCTCCATTAAATTTAGATGTTGGTAGAGGCAGCCTGTGATATCTTTTGATGTTGTGCAGGAAGCCTTGTACTTAGTAACAAGCTGTGCATAAATTTATGTGTTGTTCTTTACATATTATTATTTAATTTTTTAAAAAAATATTTACTTATTAAAATGTTTGTATTTGTATATTGTATATGTTATGCACATGTGTGTTTGGTGCCCATGGGCATTAAATTCCCAGAATCTCAATTGTGAGCCATCTAACTTGGTGCTAGAAGTGAACTCTGGTCTTCTGAAAGAGCAATGAGTCATTTCTCCAGCCACTATGTTTGAGTGTCTTATTCTATTTCAATTGCAATTTTTAACATTTTCTTTGAATATAACTGTTCTGGCTTGCTTTGATCATTTTCTTAAAAAAAATTCTCTATTTAAGTTAATGAGTAAAACTGATGGTGAATCTTCTGATAGTGTTTAATGTATAGATTTTAACATAGGTGCATGTATTTGTATCCATGTGTTTTAATATATATATGTAGATATATATGTAATAGTGTGAGAGAGAAATGTAAGAGTTAGAGAAGCAAATACATATGTAGATCTTATATTGATATAGAAAAAATAGGAACAATATGATATGCATTCCATAGTGTTTGGGTTCCCTGACAACTGTACTCCAAGTGTTTATATAGGTTATAATGAGACATTATGGATAAGCATAATGAATACCTGCAGAATGAACTTTTGTGTCTCACACCACAGCAGATACTTTTGAAACATTATGGTACCACAAAAAAAAAAGGTTCTCTATTCATGAGATGTAGGGAGAGTACCGTCCTCTCAAGTTTCTTTGCTTCTATGAGCACCCCTGAGCTGGTGATGAAGAGTTGTGCAAGTGTTAAGCCTTCAAAATCTGTTTATTAAAATGCTGCATTAAAACCTCTTATCTCCTACCTCCTGGGGTAAAAGCAACTCTGTTCTGATTCCCTAGCACTTTGAGATCAACTCTGTAATAATTTGTCATGCAAGTCTGCCTTCACATCTCCCTTGGAACGAAAGGAATATTTTATTTTGCTTCTAATGTTTATGTGTTGCTAAGATCCAGCATGTCAGTAAATATGTTTTGAGTGAGGGTGGGGGAGTTGCTAAGCAAAGATCCAAGCATGCCAGCCTTTCATGTGAGTCGTAGTTTATCTGTCTTAAAATTCTAAAAAAGTAGTACCAATTTCAGTAAGTTATGCCCCTGTTCATCAGTGCCCTCAAAATTAGACAAAAATGAGAGCTAGAAATGTTCTTACTTATGCCATAAACACAATTCTAGTGAAGAAAAATGGAAAATACTTATGTTTTCTTATATAATGGTTGAAGCTTTAATAAGTACTAAGTACTGCTGTTCTTGGTTTGCATTTCAATTCATATTTTCAACTTCATGTAATTATTTTCTTGTAATTAATTGCATTTGTTATTTTTCAGTATTGAAATATAACTTTGAAAATTAGCAAACATTGCAAATATTATTAATTAATACTTGATTATATTTGTATTTTTCATGGAAGTTGCTTTTCATTTTGGACTTTAGATATTGTTTTCTAATTTATATAGCAACAATCCTTTCATTTTTTTCCTAACAAATATGTGAGTAGCAATCAAAGACATTGTCTTTTATATTCCTATATTCCTCTTGTCTTCTCAATAAAATCTTCAAATAGTTATTGCTTGGTTTTACTGCCTATTCTTTATACAAATTTTGACATTTAACAAGGAAAATTGAAGAATTAAATGAAGCATAAAGGAATGTGGTTTTGTACATTGAAATAAAATACAGGCATGAAAGAACACACCAGTTTTGTTCTCTATACTGATTGCCATTTGCTGAAAACAGAGTGATTATCTCTTTTTGTATCCTAGAGCAATAAAAACATAATGGATCAGAACAAAGATGAAAAAATAGTCATGCTGGAATTATGTCATTGTTCCTTACCATTCCTTACCATCCTCCCCTCATTCTTTAAATTGTAAACAAGAAGTCATAAAGTAGAATTAAAAAAAATACTTAAGTGATGGTGGATTGTATATGTCTAGTATTACTTGAAAAATACACATTAATCTTCATTTTGAACTGTAATAGATAATCTCAGAGAGTTCTAGCTTATTTTTTCTACAGAGAGGATTGTTACATATTTCTCTTTGGTGCAAACAAAAAAAAATAGAAAAGAGATTTAATATGGCAACAGCAGTGATCGCAAAGAGCTTATATAGTGGTAGAGGACAATGCAAAACTACAGGACACACTACAGATTTTATGGTCTAGAAACCTCAGTTTAAATTATATAGTAATTATTGGTGTATAGTATTGGAGAGTAGTGATAAAAGCAACATTTCCATCTGACAATTTCTTTTCAGGGCCTCTCACTTTTTGTGGTGATATGTTACATATTTAATGAAACCTGGAATATCAAGAGATAAACCTACAGTCAAACTAGACAGAAGTAGCTTGGGGAGTTCCACGGATAACAGAGCTCACATATCATAAGTATCCAGAGAATTTCAGGGAATCCAGAGGATCTCTGTGAGTACAAGGCCAAACAGCTGAGCTTCAATGGCACACATCTTTTATTTTTTGGGGGGGGAAGAAACATTTTATTATGGAGTAAAGCTTTAAGTAGTTTAAAATGCTTTCTGAGAAGTGAAAATTCCAATTTTGGTAGCAAGTCTACAAAGCCTTGGTTCACAAAGTTCCACCAAAGGTGTACATTCCAACACACTTAAATCATGGGGTTTGAGACTGCTTTAAAAATACCGATGCCAAGAATATGAACACACCTCCAAAAGTAAAAAGTAAATAGCCATCAAAGAAACTGTGGACACCTGTAAGTCCTGTAAATACTGGGGGGAAATAAGCCCCCATCTTGGGTTCAGGGAGGACAGAAGTAAATGTTCTCTGAACCAGTACAGCTCAACAAGCAGGCATCCCAACCTGCTCTCACAGCCCTCCCTTCCTCAGAGCATCATGACTCCGGATCTTAAATCATCTGCCCAGTGCCTATAACTCCAGAGACAGAGATCTTTCAGGGTTTCTGTGAGTTCAAGGCTGACTACTAAATAGTGTAGATCACACCTTTAATCTTAACCTGGATGGGATACAGCTGGGAAATGAAGGTATTTAAGGCAGGCTTAGAAAACCAGCAGGCAATTAGAAGCAACCAGGAGCAAGGCTGAGGAAGCTGGAAGATAGCTGGGTGAGATCTGACTGTGGTGTTTCACTCTGATATCTCAGCCTTTCCCCGATATCTGGCTCTGAATTTCTTTCATTACAAATAGAATTGGTGCAACAACTTGTGTAATGCACAGAACAATTTTCTATTTATCAGCTACACCTCTCTATAATTGTGCCAGCTTTTGTTTGTACACAAAATTTTCTTTCACATCAGTCTTCCTTTTTTCTGTATCAAAGATATAAGTACTATAGAAAAATTTAAATTTCACTATCTGTCCATCTGTCTGTCTTTATATGCATATTGCATCTATTTATACCATCTATGTTTTATGTATGTATATATCATCTATTAATCATTTATTTCTTCCATTGATTTATCATCTGTAACCTATTTATCATCTATGTAATCTGTCTGCACAACTTTCGTAATCTTCAACAATAGCATGCTTTCTTGATTATGTTTTCTACAAATGGTTAAGATCACTGAAATCTGGCCTGAGGTTAGAATCTGTCACATCTCTCTGTAATAATTACTCTGGTCCAACCTCACCTTAAGAAAAAAAAATTCACTCTGTGTGTGTGTGTGTGTGTGTGTGTGTGTGTGTGTGTGTGCGCGCGCGCGCACGTGCGCGCATTCTATTGAAAATGATTAATTTCAAAATACATACAAAGCATAAGGCTATACAAATAAGTTGCCAATTATTTTTTCTGTGTTCCTTTCACAATTATTTTATACTCCTATTACTAATATCAGACTGATCTAGCTAATTTTAATTAATATTCTTAGAATGTTAAAACATAGATCTGATTTTTACATATCTAAATATTCATAATCATTAACTTTACAAAATTAATCTAGCAACTGATTGTTTCATTAATATTAAAGTGTCACAACTAATTCTAAGTTATCTGACTTCTTAATATATCCTAAACAACATTACAAAATTGCCATTTGCATAGATTAATTTAATATATTTAGGTGCAGAATTATATGTAAAATATTTTCTATGTATGTGTAGGACTATAAATAGAGATTCATATACACATTTAATAAATAAAAAGGATTAAGTCAACAAAGGGAAGTTCAATAACAGCAGAATTTGTAATTATATACCTCTCCTCTTGTGTGTTTGCATATGTGTACCTATGTTGATTTGGATGTGGGTGTCACTGCAATTTAAGAAGACATATCAGTCAAATATTCTTATAGTAAAATTGCTTTATCTTACATTGAAACAGAATGACAACTTTTGTTTGCTTTCTGCATGTTTAGATATATGGATGTCAGATATTTTTAGCATAATTAATACTACATTGGATTGTAAATCTATAACATTCAGAAGAAGGCATATAAACAAGTTGACTGCCAAGATACATGTATCAATATATAGCCTTTTTGGTTTGCTTGCTTGATTTTTGTTTGTTTGTTTTTTAACACCTGGTTTTTCTGTATAGCTCTGGCTGTCCTGGAACTCATTATATAGACCAGGCTTTTCCTTGAACTCACAGAGGTCCACCCACCTCTGCCTCCTGAGTGCTGGTTTTGTAGATGTGTGCCACCATTGCCCAGGTGATACTGATTCCTTAAAGAAAATTCTGAGGTTTTCTAAGCTACCATCAAGTACACATCACAGTAAGAAAATGTTATAACTGGGAATTTAATTATGTCACATTTCCTTCCCACATTGTTGTGCACAGTGTTACTTTACCTTGTTCCAGTTACTAATGATCAGTTGAAATCTAAAATTTATAAAGTATAAGATTACAAAAATAAGCAATTCTAAAACTAGTATCTGATGCTTTTCTGAGTAAAGTGGTGGAATCACAGGACTTCATTCTTTGTCCGGCTCAGGGCATGAACAGCTTCATACCCAAATATCTATTCTATCTTTTCCATCTGTGCTACTTTTCCATGTATTAAAATCTTCTGTTTTGAAAGCATAGCATTGTGTAAAATAAACCTCATTTTCTGTAAGAAGGTAAAGTAAAAAGTGCCTTTGAGGTGAGTAATTTTGAGATACTAACAGCAACGTGTGAAATTAAAGTTGAAGTTTATAACTTAAAATGGATGAAAATGTGTTAATGTTAAGATCTGTTAGTAGACACCATTTTATAAAATCATTTAAAAATAAAAATAAGTAAACATGGAATATTTACAGAGAATCAAGCACAAATACATACTTAAGATTGATATTCACTAGTTTATGTGTGGAAGACTTGAACAGAAACAACTGTTCCATTTTATAATTGTTCTTTGTGTTTTCTGTCATTGCTAATTCTTTACTGTGCCAATTTATAGACTAACATTAATCATAGTCATGCTGAAATGGGAAAATTATATGCATATGAAAATTTTTTTATATTACATATAATTATATATAATTATGATATATATATATATTTATAAATGTATATATTATCTATGAAAATTATATATAATAAAATTAGTGGAATATGGTACTAAATGATGAATCATATTTACAATGGAGATCTCAACATACAGCCTTCTCAAATGGAGATCTTGGTGTTAGTTGATTTAATTCAAGTTGTGAGTCTGAAAGAGTAAATTATTAATTTGGGAAGTAGATGTTAGATTTATCTTCTCTGCCTTTTGCTGGCTACTGGGTTCATGATGATTGTATCACAGCACAGTAAGTGTAACCAGCTCATTTTCCCCTAACTTATTAGTTTCCATTATTTCCTAAAGGATAACATGTCAAAGCATCTCACTGCTGATAGCTAGGTTAGCTAGTTTATCATGGATGATACTTCAATTATGAAAGTTTCCACTCTATAGAATAAAATATTAAAACTATATTTAACAATACATGCATTATATAGACAGGATTTTTTTTTCCTGACAATTGTTTTGCTACTTCAAAAATCATGACTAAATTTTTATGGAGCATAGAGACTAAGCCTGTGTCTAAAGGCAATTAATGCCTTGCATCTGTAGTAATGTCAGATTTTCATGGTTTATTAATCTCACAGTATGTTAGAATTTAAATACTTCTTTAGATGCAATCATTCACTTTGCAAGATAATATATTATGCGGAAAAGTCCTTAAAGGACAAATGCAAGCTAAAATAAATGAAATGGAATAAATACATCTTAGAACATGTAGCAAAATGTTCCATTATCAATAATGTGACATTTAAAAACTTAATGCTTGCTCCATTTTTTTAGGTATTTGTTGCATTATGATCTTCCTTAACATGAGATTCTAATGAAAAGTACTAAATAGTTTCCAAATAGTCTAACACATGAATACATTTTTATGTGATAGGGAATGATAGCTTTGTAAGGGAGCTTTTGGTATGTGGTCATTGATCTTCTCTTCTAATTTGCTATCATATAAACAGATGGGGTTCAAACAATCTTTTCATTTTCCTCATTTCTTTGGGATTCCTTTGTAACACACACTTCATCTGGCCCAACCATATATGAAACAGAGATTATTACTATGTACTTTAGGGTCATCTGTTCCTGCCTGTCAGTGAGCTGTTCTAGAGGTCATCTGTTGTCCTGTCTCTTTTACTCCATAGATCTAATGACTCTCATTATCAATTTTTTTCTTTTTAAGTGTTACTAAAATGTGATTTCAGTATTTCCTCACTTCTTTAATTGTTCTCATATGCCTCTCCTCTTTCTCAAATTTATAGCATCTTTAATTATATACAGATGAAAATATATATATAAACTCAACCCAATGATTTGATTTAATATTGCTTGTATAGGCTGATAACTTAGTATTGAATAATCAGTTTTAGGCTCATCCCTGGGGAAGATAAGTCCTTCCTGTCACAGCAGTAACTAATTGCTAGTTACTCTCCATCTAGGGGAGGCTTTGTAACAGTTCCCCCTTTTTTGATGGTAGGCCAACATGTATTGTTCAGGTCTTATTTTAATGGTGGGGGTTGTGTTGTAGATATACCAGTTAGGGCTAGACACCCCACAATTAATTTTTCTATGTAATTTGATCTATTGTGTCTTGCTGTATTGGCTAGCTATAAAAAAAATGATGAGGAGTTAGAGCTACACTTAGCTGTGGGTGAAAAGGATAAACACTTACTATGCAGTTAGGAATTATACTGATACAGAAACATAGCAACTGTAAGATCCGTGACCCTATTAGTAAAGGGTGATTGTCTGAGTTTATAGTTCCAGGCATGACTTCCTGCTGCTGACTAGCCTGTATTTCACGTTACCAGGCTATTGGGTCCCATCAATATACAACTGCACTATATCATTTTTAGGGCTTTTTTTTTTCTATGCCGGTCATTGTTCTGGTTAATTGTCGTCACAGCTGAGTAGGATCCATAATTGCACTTCTCTCTTAAAAACTTTTATATACCATTATGTAGTATTTTATGCGTATGAATTATTTTGTCTACACGTCTGTATATGTGGTGTGGTTGTCACTAGTGCCAGAAGAAGATTCCTGATCCCCAGATCCTGGTGCTACAGAAGGTCAGGTTAAGGTGTGGTACTGGGTCCTGAACCAGAGTTCCTGATCTACTGAGCTTTCACTCTAGCATCCTCCCTCTGGAACATTTTGAAGCACAGATGGTATTGAAAGAACCTGGAAAAGAAACATTTGAGCTGTGCTCAGCTGTAACTACATGTTCCTTGACAGTGCCCTAATGTGAGGTCCATGAAAGAATATGTGACAATAGCTCCAGAGATGCATCTTAAAATGCTAAAGTAAATAAATTTTGAAAAGTTCTTAGAGATATCATTAGCAAAAGCTGCTAATGAGTATTTAACAGAGAATAGAGTTAGGAATCATGGACTAGGAAGTGACCTTATTCCAGCTGTCTACAGATTAAAAACCTCATCTTGAATAAGGGAACATTACATTCTACTCATTGTACCTTTGTGTTTCCAGTCTTCCCTTGTGTTCAGCTGCATATATGCATGTACTGAATACAAGTAGTCTACATTTAACAAAGGTTTAGGATATGTACAATAATATGTCCTAGTGACCAGTCATGGGAT
Organism: Sigmodon hispidus; assembly: GCA_004025045.1. NCBI lineage: Eukaryota > Metazoa > Chordata > Mammalia > Rodentia > Cricetidae > Sigmodon > Sigmodon hispidus. Next base: position 188,200 of record PVIH01001286.1, on the reverse strand, counting down.
CTATGCTGAGTAAAAGACAGAAGTAATTAACAAATACAGAAAGTAGTTAATAAATACTTTCATATATTAGTAATTGTTAAAGTCAAAAATCTTCCTAGAACAGTGACAGAAAATGACAGCAATTACAAAAATATCTAATATGAATAACAGAAACTTAGTCGTACATCTCATAATGATACTGTTGACAATCTCCTGTACAATGGTTGTTCCCTAGGCTTTTTCTGCAGTTGAAGAATTTGTACCATCTACTGACATCAGAGCCATACTTACATTTTACCACAAAGAACACTAATGTATTTGTTGTGGGGCTATTATGAAATACCTATTGCACTGTCAGTCATATGTTAGGATAACACATAATATGTGGAAATTATATAATTATATATAGAAACCTATTAGTTTACTGTCAATGATGCTATCATTTAATTGTTATATAAAGTTTACTAAAAATACTGGTTACAGTTTATATCAATAGCAGATTTGCCATCTTGTGTTTAATCACATTTCTTGAGTGCATTTTCTCTTGCTCCTAATGAAATCCTTTGTTTAGTTCATTGTTTCTAGGAAGAACATCTACATCACATATTGGATAAGTAGGGGATATATCATCCAGGATTATGTATGTAGGAACAGTCTATGAGAGTGGTATGATGAGAAAATGTGCCTAACCGTGCATTTCTCAGAAATCCTCATCATGAAATGAACTATGATAGAGTTTTTCCTTTCTCTTACTTTATATGTCACCTTGGAAATCAATAAACCACTTTAGCCCCATTTTCCCTCATTATATGCTTTTCAATCTTATAAATGAAGTTAACTCACACAACTAAAACATACTTTAAAAATGGATTTGGGTATAGAATTTCCACCAATTTGATTTTATATCCTAATGAGTGGAAAATTAATTTTATCTTCAATCTAGATTTATAACAAGCTCTGGTCTTAGATCTAACAACTTGTTCCTAATAACTGAGCACATGATTTATTAATAGAGACTAGAGAGGGGGAATTTCAATTGGAAAATTTAAAACAAGCCCTGACATTTAAACTTCACTACATTAAATATTTTTTCTTCACCACTATTTTCCCTTAAGATCTTTTTTATTTTAAAATAGAAGATGATCACTTTTTTTATTTTCATAAAAATTATTTCTAATTGGTGAAAGAAGTTTAAGGTTCACAATATTAGAAGACATGGTATTAGACTTAGTTTAGAATGTTCAATTTAAGGGTAACAAAAGGATGGGCTTTATATGGATATTTATATAATACAGTTTCACAGAGATGAGTATTAAAGCAAGGATTTAAATGGAGTAAAGTATTACATAGTATTTAAAATGGAGAAAATGGAGTAAAGTATTAGATATATAGAAAAACATTTAAAACTTCATGGACAGTTTTATAAACCAGTCCTACAAAAGAGTCAACAAGCAGTGTCTTTCTCTTTTATTTTCCACCTTGTTTGAGATAAGCCTCTCAGTGAACCTGGAACGTGCTGCTTCTACTAGACTGCCTGGCTGATCAACTTCTGGGACTTAAATGTGTGCACAGGTCTGCCTGTGCTGGCATATCTGAGGCATACAACCACATTTGGCCATTAAAGGATTTCAAGGAGCCCAAACTCCAGCCTTAACATTTGCACAAATGCTATACCTGCTGGTCCATCTCTCCAGATTCCTCGAGACACTTTAAAAAACAAATATATACCTGCTCCTGCCACTTCTCCCAGTCCTCCTCAACCTCTATCCTCCCATCCTCTGTCCCCTTTCACACCTCAGAGAAGGCAAGGAATCCCAAAGTGTTTCATTTTAGTCTGGCATATCCAAAAACAAGTCCTTCCCTCAAGTATCAAGGGTATTTCCCACTAGGCATCGACTTCAAGAAGCCAGTTCATGGACCCAAAATAGACTCTGGTCCCATTGCAGGAGGCTCCAGAAACTTTTCACACTTTTTGACTGTCATCTACATTCAGAGGGTCCAGATCCTTCCTATGGAGGTTCCTCAGCTGTTATTTCAGACTCTGCAAGCACCCACAGTACAAGACTGCCTTTTTCATGGGTCTCCCTACCATGATCCAGATCTCTCTGCCCATGCAAACTCTCTTCTCTCTCTTCAGTAGCTCAGCCTGGTGTTTTAGTTATGAATTTCTGTATCTGTCTTCATCAGTGGCTGGATAAAAGTTTTATAATGGCAATCAGGATGGTCATTCATATGATACTGGGGAAAGGCCAATTTAGGCATGGCCTCCACTATTGCTTAGAGTTGTAGGGGCTCATCTTGTGGGCACTTGGGTGTTCCCCTAGTATCAGGTTTCTCCTCTTGTGTTGGTCTCTTCTCACTACCCTTCCTCCCCAACCCCAGCACCGCCATGATTGCAATCTCAGAAGATTCCCTTCTCAGGGGTATCTATGGATGTCTCTCTTAATTTTTCTCTGTTATCTAGTTGCTACAGTGTTGTTGTTTTATTGAGCATGACATTTGCCTTGCAGAAGCTTCTTAATTTACGGAGGTCTAGTTTATTAATTGTTGTTCTTAGTGTTTCTTGTACTAGTATTATTTTGAGAAAGTGGTCACCTGTGCCAATGTGCTCAAAGGTATTAACCAGTTTCTTCTCTATCAAGTTCAGTGTAGTTGGGTTTTTGTTGAGGCCTTTGATCCACTTCGATTTGAGTTTTGTGCAGGGAGATAGATATGGGTCTATTTGCATTTTTCTACATACTACCATCCAGTTATGCCAGCACCATTTGTTGAAGATACTATCTTTTCTCCATTGAATATTTTTGGCTTCTTTATCAAAAATCATGTATGTGAATTAAGGTCAGGTCTTCAATTTGATTCTATTGATTCACAGTCTGTTTTTATGTCAGTACCAGCCTGTTTTTATTAATGTAGCTCTATAGTTTAACTTGAAGTCAGGGATGGTGATGCCTCCTGAGGTTCTATTATTGGACAGGATTGTTTGGTCAATCATGATTTTTTTTAAATTATTTATATGAATTTGAATACTGTCCTCTCATGGTCTATAAAAATTATGTTAGGATTGTGATACGGATTGCATTGAATCTGTAGATTACTTTTGTTAACATTGACATTTTTACTATGCTGATCCTACCTATCCAGGAGAATGGGTTATCTTTTCCTTTTCTGATATCTTCTTTAATTTCTTTATTCAATGTCTTGAAGTTCTTGTCAAACAGGGCTGTCACTTCTTTGTTTAGTTACTGCAAGATTTTAATGCTATCTGTAGCTACTAAAAAGGATGATGTTTACCTGATTTCTTTTTCAGCCCTTTTATTATTTGTATATAGGAGAGCTATAGATTTTTTTAGCTAATCTTGTACCCTACTACATTACTTAAGGTGTTTATCAGCTGTAGGAATTCCCTGGTAGAATTTTGAGGGTCATTTATGGTATATTATCAGATTATCTGCAAATAGAGCTAGTTTGACTTCTTCCTTCTAATTTGTATCCCTTTTTTTTTTCTCTTATTGCTTTAGCTAAAACTTCCAGAACTATGTTGAATAGATAAATGGAAAGAGGACAGCCACGTTTTTTTTTTTCTAATGTTAGTAGGATTTCTTTGAGTTTATCTCAATATAGTTTGAGGTTGGCTGTTGCCTTCATTATGTTTAAATATTTCCTCTGTATTCCTGATCTCTCCAGGACTTTTATCATGCAGGAATGTTGGATTTTGTCAAAGGCTTTTTCAGCATCTAGGGAGATGATTATGTGCTAATTTTCTTTCAGGTTGTTTATATGATGGATGACATTGACAATTTCTTCTATGTTGAACCATCCCTTCATCTCTGGGATGAAGCCTACTTGATCATGATGGATGACTTTTTTTGATATGTTGTTGACTTTGGTTTGCCAGGATTTTACTGAGTATTATTACATCAATCATGAGGGAAATTGGTCTGTAATTCTCTTTCTTTGTTGCATCCTTGAGTGGCTTAGGTATCAGGGTGACTTTAGTCTCATAAAAAGAGTTTGACAATGTTTCTTCACTTCCTATTGTATGGAACATATTGAGAAGTATTAGTTCTTCTTTGAATGTCTGGTAGAATTCTGCTCTGAAACCATCTGTACCTGGGCTTTTTTTTTTTTTTTTTGTATAGGTATACCTTTCATAACAGCTTATATTTCCTTGAGGGTTATAAGCCTATTTAGGTTATTTATCTGGTTTAGATTTAATTTTGATAAGTGGTACCAAAGCTGTCCATTTCTTTTAGGTTTTCAATTTATTGGAGTACAGCATTTTGAAGTATGACCTAATGATTGTTTGGAGTGTCTGTTTTTATGTCCCCCTTTTCATTTCTTATTTTGTTAATTTGAATTCTCTCTCTCTCTCTGTCTCTCTGTCTCTCTCTGTCTCTCTCTGTCTCTCTCTCTCTGTCCCTGCCTTTTGGTTTGTTTGAATAAGGATATATATATATATATATATATATATATATATATATATATATATCTTGTTAACTTTCTCAAAGAACCACTATTTGATTCATTGGTACTTTGTATTATTTCCTTTAAGTCTCCTTAAGGGCCCTTTGTTCATTTAGATGCAGAGCATTCTATAGTGGGACTATGTTCTGGTCCATTGTGAATATTTGTCCCTCCTACTGGTTTAATGAAAAAAAAAATCTGATTGGCCAGAAGGCAGACAGGAAGTATAGATGAGGCTACTAGACTAAGAAAACTGTGGAAACAGGAAGGGACACAAGCAGAGACACCAGTATAGATTCCAGAAGACACAGAGGAAAGAAGACAACCATGCTGCTCTGAGAAAAGGTACCAGAGCTACTCTGATCTTCCCAGTTCTTAGAATAGGATTAAATATTGTAGAACATTTTACCACTCCTACTCTGGGGAATTTTATAAAAATTTCTAAATAAGTTACAACAATGTGTTAAAAAATAGGCTGAGAAAATATATAATATAAAATAATTAAAAAATAAATTATTAATTTTATTTTAATTTAAAAATCAGCTGTTAATCACAACATATTTTTGCAGTAGTATAAATTTTGGCTTATTAATACAAATATAAAGTTAATTTTGCTATATTTCTACTAAATTCTAAATATAATATTTAAGATATTATATTTATATAATTTCTTTTAAATTATAATTTATAATTAAAAATACAAAATAATAGTCATCTATAACAACTAAACTTATAATTTTGTTAGTTTTTTAATATACAAAGATATATTTCAATTGGGTAATCTTCAAACACTTCTCAAATCTATAAAATATGACATTTAAAATATTTTAAAAACTTATTTTCTAGATAGTGACACAAATCTGATCCTGGCAGCACAAATGTACTTAAAAAAATAATACACACTGAAAAGATCTCCTTATAAAATTTACTTTTTTTGTGACAAAAGTTAGCTACTAAACAAAAAAAAATTTCTTAAATTAACTGCCTGACAATATGCTATGTAAAGTAGACATACAAGACCCATAAAAAAGTGACCTCTAAACTTTGACATAACAAACCAAGATGGTCCCTTAAGTTCCTGATTCACAGAAAAATATACCAGACATCCTTCAAGACACAAAGTAACTAATGAAATATGCCAAAATGGACAGAGCAGTTCTTCAAATTTTGTGTTTCACTAAAAAATGTGCCAGAGACTATAGGCCTGTAAGCTAAAGATAAATGCCCCACTGTCCAGGCAGACAGATGTCATCTCTCTCATTTCTAGATTTTAAAATTTGCTTGTACTTCCTCTTTATCCAGGTAATATTATATCCTTCTATGTGGTTATAAATTAGTTATCAATATAGTTTTCTTTAATTGTTATAAAAGATATATTAGATATAAAACTTTAGACTTACAAAAATAAAATAAATAAAAAATATTTTACATAAAATATAAATAATAAAATATATGTAATTTTACTAGATACAAATAAACTAAATATTATAACTATAATTCTTCCTTAATAACTGTTTTGTTATATGCAATATTGCTATGTTAAAATTAAAACCTTCCTTTTTGATTAAACCAAAAAGAAAAAGTAACATGAGATGTCTTTATATGTACTGTAAATAAAAAGACTCTCTTGGATTATGGCATCATATCAGAAGTAGGCAAGGAAATCAGAGGTTAGGTAGGAGAAGGAGAGCAGAGTCAAAAGAGAAGCCATCCAGCTGCCCAAATATCAACAAGTAAAGGTAATGCTGGTAAGCTACAGGCCACCTGGCAAGACAGACTAATAGAGATAGATAAAATTAGGATACAATAGCTAGCTAACAATATGCCTGAGCCATAGGTCAAGTAGCATAAAATAATGTAAGCATCTAAGTCATTTTTAAGAGGATAAGCAACAAGTCCAGACTGTGGGACTGGGTTGTCTGAGACGACAAGTCCGTAAGTCTAGACCGCTAGCCAGATGGGCCAAAACCCTCTTATTACAGTATTCTTTTTCACAGTGAGATGTTCTTGGTGAAGTAAGGGCTAGTTGATTCTGTGTCTCACGGATCCAATCTTGGTCCAATATTCACTCTTGATCCAGAAACAGCTCTTGATCCTATAGAAACTCTTGATTCAATTGATGCTAACAAACTGTGGGTCTCAGGTAGCTGCAGAGGTTTCCCAAGGATAATTTGGGGTTGGGGCAGGATTTGTAGATGGGTATGTCCAGTGAACTCGATTTTACTGGGGATTTCTTGTCTTCCATTTTTTAGGGGGTGGGGCTGGATTAAGGGAAGACATGAGCGGGGATTGAGTTCCAAGGTTTGTCTCTCCAATAAAGCCTTTTTTGGCTTTATTAAAATTATTATTATGAATGAAGAAGTCACACTTTCTATCCTTGTATATCCTTATTCAAGGTCTCTTCCCCCTCTCCTCCACATCTCCCCATCTCCTTCCTGGGCAGCAGGCAGTCCCATGGTCCCACTGTCCTAATATCGCTTAGTTCAGCCTCCACCCCTGGCAGATTCAGTTTTCTCCCCACAACATCAAGACTGAGTCAGGTGTTCCTCTAGAGGGAGTGGGATCCAAGTTGTCAGTCCAAGGTGTTTCTGATCCCAAGCTGTTCAGGGGTTGTGGTTTGCAGCTTGAGCTTGTTTTGCTTTTTTTGTTTGTTTGTTTGTTTAGAGTCCACTAATGAGTGAGTACATCCCCTGCTTATCTTTCTGGGTTCGTGATACCTCACTCAGGAGGATAATCTACAAATCCATCTATTTGCATGCAAATTTTAGGATATCATTTTTTCTTACTGCTGAGTAGTACTCCATTGTCTAGATGTACCACAGTTTGTTAATCCATTCTTCATTTGAAGGACAACTAGGTTGTTTCTAGGTTCTTGCCACTACAAACAACGCTGCTATGAACACAGTTGAGTTAATGCCTTTGGAGTGCGACTGTACATTTTTAGAGTATACACCCAGAAGTGGTATTGCTCAGTCCATTAAATGTCTTTTGTGATGAGTTTTCATGATTGGTCCATTGAGATTTTGCATCTGTATGGCAGATGAAGCCCTTTACAATTGTGAGTACTAACAAACTCAATATAATCAGTCTTGAGCAGGAGGTTAAGAAACATATGACTTTATCCTGTTTTGACATGTTGTGCTAGATTTCAAATTAAAATATTCATAGTTTGCGTTTTTGCCAGGTGAAAAACAATTTCTTTATTCTTAAAGTTGTGTTTGATTTAATTCTATAAATGCCAAAGATTTGTATAAGTTTGTATAAATAGGATCATTTCTGTCTGCTGTATTTTACACAAGGTTTCTATAAAATATGACATTTAACACGAGAAGAAATTGTCTCCACTGATTGACACATCTTTTCACTAAAAAAAAGAGGGTAAGTAGATTTTCTTTGCTAGGTTACATGAAAAAAATTTGTTCTTTAAGTTTATGGTGAAAACATTTTAATCTACCAGTTCATGAATTTATAGTTTCATTTTTTTATATAATATTTTGTTTTTGTGTTGAAGTGCACTTTGTGACAAACTTCTTTAAATTACATTTATACTAGCATCTGTGTGTCAAACTTTCTTTTATCTCCTCATGATGTACATTTCAAACATCAGTAAAATTTTGCTATCATGAAGCTAACAGACATAAATTTGGAGAATTATAGAAGTAAAGAAATTTTAATGTGCAAACAAAATTATGTAGTTTGTTAACATTGCTTCCTAAATATACAATTTAGAACTGTTTAGATTGTGATGAAATTGTTATGATTTGAAGTTGACATTTATGATAAATGAAAAGTTATGTGTCCAAAATAAGACGGACAAGGAAAGAGTAAGATAGATTTTTCAAAGATAGACCATTTTACTAATAAAATATTAAAGGGACAATTAAAATATTACAATAATTTATTATACATTCTCTATTTCTAAAAATGAGATTATAATTAGACTAATGTAGCTAACAGGATTTACAATACTAAGATTTGCTGGGTTTTGGCTTTGACAGAAAAATCAGATTTAAAATTATGACTTTCTTACCAAAATATTGTTAATAGTACTTCTACACACTTGAGCAGATATCCCTGAGTTCTAACTTTTGTGGCAATGTTTCAAAACTATAGTGTGCCTATTCGATTCAGAATAGCTATGTTCTACAAATGACTGAATGATTCAGGGAGGATTAAAAACATTTTATTCTTTAACCTAATAAAAACAAAGTTTTCCTTGAAGTGATGCATTGTGGTATGGCTTCATAATGTATGTTGCAATGTCTTAGATGTGAAGTTTGAAATTATATTGTCTTGGTTATGACATTCCTCACTAAGCCTCTTGTGGCTCCAGTTCAGTAAATGCAAGGTGGCAATCCTGAGTGCTCCTTTTTATACAGGATGCAGTAATATTTTTCATGGTAATCTGGCTAATCTATAATGAAAGAAATTAATAAGCCAGTCCCCTGCAAAATGCTAATTACTTACTTTGCAATTTTAGTTTATATAATTATATATGCCATTTTATATAGTTACAATATATAAAAGTATACATTCATGTTTTAATATAATTATATGAAAATACGTAAAACAGTAATCTTTTAACTTTGCGCAGTTATCACCTGAGACTTGTATCAAAGTCATTAGCACTGTAGTCAGCCAGTGCTTAGGTAGTTAAACTGACAGGTGTTTTAATGAGTAGTTCTTGCTTTCAATGGCATCCATTTTAAAGCTGTATTTCCCCTCTGGATTATTTCTTCTTTATAATAGAGTTCCAGACACTCAATATATATCTTCTTATGAATGCATAATAGAGAATTGATCAGTGATTTTTAATGTAATACCTTATCTAAGTATAGATCAAAAGTTTGTGTTCTTTTAGGAAATGTGTTAGGATGCAGTGTCTTAAGACAATACTGGTGCTTTTAGTGTTTCATTCTGTTGTCAAAATTGGTCTCAACCTAACCATAGTCTATTTCAACTGCATATCTCTCCCAAGTTCTTGGGTTGAAAGAGACAACAACCACAGCTAGCAACTACAGAGTAGATTGTACTGAAATTGAAAATGAAAACCAGAGCCTCTTGAATTTCTTTGCTTCTAATGTCAGAGAAATCTTTGTTTCCCCCCCAAATTTCATTCATTCTCAGTATGTAAAGTAACAAATGTTCATGAAATAATTCACTAGGCAATATCTAGCATCAAAAAAAAAAAATCCATGGCACAACCAACTAGTGTTGCAAAGTAAAGGATAAATGGGCCAGTTGTGAAGAGTACAGTCATGATTATTCTTCTGGTTTTTGGCAAGGAAAATAAAATAATATTGTGCTGTCAGATTTAATATCTCAAATGTATTGAGAAAGTAAATTTTCCACATCATGTGTGGTGTAAAAGCTCAAACTCACCTGAGAATTGCACCTTGCATTCCAACCCCATGAGATTTCTGCCTTCAAGAACAGAATGATCCCTCTGACACTGTCCTGGTGATCAGCACAGGGCACAGGGCAAACAGCAGCAGTGGAAGAAGACAATATAGACAAAGGCAATTTTTTATGTGTTTATGAAGAGCAAGTTGATGGCAATGCACCTCTCCCTACAAACTAGATAAGCAAGTACTGTGGGAGTTCTGTGTTATTTGAACTGAACAGTCTTTCTTTTTCTTTTTTCTTTTATTCACCCAGATCATAAAGTAAAACACACACATGCACAAACAAACAACAGCAACAACAACAACAATAACAAAACAAAACAAAAAAAAAACCCCACAAAACAATGACATTTTTTTTAACTTCCGTTTTTTCAAAGTTCTGATTTGCTTTTATATTTGAGTGTTTGGCCTTTTAAAAACAGGGGTTGTTAATTTAAGGGTAAGGGAATGCATAAAAGAGGTACATTTGATGGCACCTTTTTAACTTAAATTTTTTTATAACATACTCAACACTGTTTCTCCTCTCTCTCCTCTTCCCAGTGCTCCCCTAGCTTTCCTCTACCACATCCCCCTATCCATCCCTCAGAGAGGTACAGACTCCCAGGGTGAGTCAGTGCTGTGTGACATTTCCAGTTTAGGCAAGAACAAGTCCCTTCCTTCCCTGACTATGAAAGCTGAGCACTGGGTTGAGCTCCCAGTCCAGTCTGAGAGGGAGGAGAGATTACCAGCAAAAGAGTCAAGGAAACCCAAAGAGACAGCTGATCTGAGCTATTGGGAGCTCACTGACTTCACACAGCTGAGGAACCTGTATAGGAAAGAACTAAGCTCTCCAAATGTAGATGACAGTCAAATGGCATAGGCAGTTTTTGGGGCCTCTGGCAGTGGGTCCAAAATTTATTCCTGGTGCATGAATTTGCTTCTTGGAGCCCAATCCCTACAGAGGAACACCTTGCTCAGCTTTGATGCCACTTCTTTGTTCTTGGAATTCTTCCACTGACAATGTCAGCCAAGCTTGGTTCCTTTGCTGACCTTTTGCCCACGTAGTTTCTTTGAAAGGAATATTTTCTTGGCCTTTTGTCTAAGCATATTTTCTGATTTGGCCGAATGGCTCTCTGATTTGGAAATTTCACACAAATTATTTGCAGTTTTTCACATGTTCAAACCTTGATGAATTTGTGACTAATTTCCATACAATTCCTTCTCCCCTTAATTCCAAGGTGTGTATAATGATGTCATTATGTAGACAGCCTTTCCAAATAAAAGACCCTGTAATGCAGCATTTCCATCTCTTAATTTCCAAATCCAGTATGGTAGCATTGATTTTTTTATTATTATTATTATGAACAAAGAAGTCACACTTTCTATCCTGTATATCCTTATTTAAGGTCCCTTCCTCCTCCCAACACATCAGGTCATTCTCTCTTCTCCACAACTCCCCCCCCACCCCGCAGGCAGCAGGCAGCAGGCATTGATTTTCCAGCTTTTGGTCATATATTGACCATATGTGAGCTGTGCTCCCTTCCCCCTCCTCCCCACTAGCTGATCCTTTTGGAGTCCATTATAGCCAATGCCCCTGTAGAAATGAGCTGTTAAGCTTCTGCTTGAGACCTCTTCCTCTCTGAGATCTCTTTTCAGGTCCTGGCCTTCTTTATGAATTGCTTTTCATCCTTAAATAACTAGTAAACTGTATACCCTGGCAGAATTTCACTGTTTGAAGAGAAGAGTTTTTCTTTGAAGTGGTTCATGGCCAGCTTAAATAAACAATAGTTCTGGAAACCTCCACATGGGCTCATCTTCCCTGCTCTGTTTCAGAGTGCAAAATATTGTTTGTAATAATTATTCTCTTATAATATTGTATTTTATGAAAATGGAGATTTTTTTGTGGTTATATTCTCAGTTCTAAGACAATGTTTGCTAAAAGCACCCAGCAATTAAATTTTAATAAAAAATTATATTTATTTACTTACTCTTTTGAATTTTCATAGTTGGATTGATGGATTTATAATCTCTGTTATAGTGTTAACTGTCAATTTTAACATCCTCAAATTTTAAATTCTATATTCATTTTGCATTGCCATTTACCCTTACCTATACTTCACATTTGAAATACAGCATGTCACTAGATTAAAGATGCTATACTGCATAAAGTTATTAATTTGGCATTGGAGATGTCACTTAGAAATTATTGGTGACTATTTGAATCTAGGCACACCATTGATAATTTAAGGTTTTGCCAATTCTATTATACAATTAAGAGACAATCTGGACTGACCCTTCAAACCCCAGTCCATCTATAGGAACACCTGACTCACTCTTGAGGGAGGGGGGACAAAACTGGATTTGGCCGGGAGTGAAGACTGATCCAAGCATTATTGGGCCAGTGTGACCATAGGACTGTCTGCTCCCTGCCCAGGGAGGGGATGGAGAGTTGCAGAGAAGAAAAATGATCAGATGTGGTGGGAGGGGGAAGAGACCATCAATAAGGATATACAGGGATGGAAAAAAAAAATTCAGAGGGAAAGCTGAACACAAAGAAAATATATGTGTAGCAATCTTATTTGCATTTCCACCCTGCTTATGCTTATGATTATTATCCTCTGTATAGTTATTGTTAAGTCTTCTGCATTTTTAAATTCTTTTTACTGTATTTTTGATAAATACAAAATAAAGAAGGAAAAAAATAAACATAAGATCGACAGTCTTAAAAAAAAAGAGACAATCTGTATGCTTTTTTTTTTGATGAATTAAAAACTACAGTATTCAAGTTTTTATACTAATAGCTAGGGATCAGATTCATGTCAAAACCAAGCAAGCAAATGTGATGGACTGGTAATCATCACTTTAGACTTCTTTTGGTCACATTGTGTCTCTGCACATGATTAACTTCCATGGAAAATGAGCATTGACAATTATTCAAAGTCATCCTATGACATTTTTGTTTCTGTTGCTACTAGTGGGACTCTAACATTGGCTGTGGCAGTTTCATTATTGGGAAGAAGAATTTACTGTCATCGCCAAACACTGTGTTACCATGGATTTAAAAATTCCTGAAATTTTATGAAAGAGTTTATAAAAAAATATGTAAAAATCACTATAAAATATCAGTGATGGTAGATACATGATCTGTAGGCAGTATTGCACTATTAATATCACCATCTACATATTACAAATTCTGCCCATGATGTTCAAATACATGCTGCTGAAATAAAAAAAAAAGATCAGTTCTAAACTATATCTAGCAATTAAACTTATTTTCATGTGTGGAGAGCCAAACCCAACCAAATGAAAACAGAAGCACAATCCAGACCACATAAAACTGGGAAGAAATTCAAAGGCAGATTCCCTGTTCTGTCTTCTTTATTTGGACTTCTTAAAGATGACTATTGAATGTCATTAGAATTAGTTTTGTAGCAGGAAATAGCATTTTTTATGCTAATAAAGACATTATCAGGCCTGTGTTCACACATCAAGCCTGAGTATCACCCTGTAAGCTGCACTGACACTCTGTGTCTCATAGCTGAGGCACTGGGAGCTAGAGAGCAGCATCACTAGGTTCCAAAACAAAGACTTTGTGGCTCATTCTAGCCATGTTTAATGTGAAGACTGAGCTTTCATTACTGCAAAAATCAGACCAATAAATGTAACTCTCTTCACCCACACAGATATCTGTATTTCCAAATTCTTGTAATTCAAATTTTGTCAATTGCCAAAGTTCGATATCAAGTTCTAATGACAGAGGCAAGTGAACAGAAATCAAAATGTATGCACTTTAATGTCACAGTTAAAAAGGAATGTCTGACACTCACCAGTAGCAACATTCTAACATTCTAATTGAAAATGCTATAAAGTTCATGTCTCAGAGCTGATTATTCCAGTTCTTAATAACTCATGTATTTTCAGTTCCTGAATAGCTCACAATTCATTTTCTAGACCAAAATTTTTCTTTTCAAAAAAGATCAAGCTTTAACATTTATAGCATTCTTGTATATGAATTTCATAAAATAGAAAGAGATATTTAAAATTAAGCACACCTCATCAGAGACAGAATCGTTACACGTATTTGAATAAACAATACTAAAATCAGTCAACTAAAAATACTAAATTCTAACAATAATAGTACAATAGTTAACATCTTCACTCATACTTTTCTAAGTGTCTTTTTTTAAATGTTTATTACAATAAAGCCATATTTTTTATCTCTGTATACTTTTCTTCAAGCTCCCTTCCCCCTCCTGCCCCTTCCAGGGACTGTCTTTTTTCCCATCACTTTATGTCTTCCCCAGCAAGGGCAGAAGGTCCCAAGATCCCAATGTGGCTTAGTTCAGCATCCACTCCAGGCAGATCTGCTTTCCTCACCCCAACATCAAGACTGGATCAGATGTTCCTCTGATCATCTTGGAGGGAGTGGGTTTCAAGGTGCTGGTTCAAGGTGTTTCAGATCACAAGCTGTTCAGTGATTGTGGTTTGCAGCTTGGACATGCTTTGCTTTTGCTTTTTTTGTTTAGAGTCCACTAATGAGTGAATAAATGCCCTGCTTATCTTTCTGAGTTTGTGATTCCTCATTCAGGAGGATATTCTTCAAATCCATCCATTTGCCTGCAAATTTTAGGATATCATTTTTTCTTACTGCTGAGTAGTACTCCATTGTGTAGCTGTACCTCAATTTATTAATCTATTCTTCAGTTGAGGGACATCTAGGTTGTTTCCAGGTTCTTGCTATTACGAATAATGCTGCTATGAACATGGTTGAACTAATGCCTTTGTAGTGCGAATGTGCATCTTTAGGGTATATGCCCAGTAGTGATATTGCTGGATTCTTGGGAAATGGATTTCCAGTTTTCTGAGAAACTGCCATACTGCATTCCAGAGTGGCTGAACAAGCTTACACTCCCATCAACAATGGAGGAGTGTTCCCCTTGCTCTGCAACCTCTCTAGCATAGGCTGTCATCTATGTCTTTTATTTTAGCCAATCTGACAGGTTTCAGGCGGTATCTCAAAGTTGTTTTATTTTCATTTCTTTGATGGCTAAAGACATTGAGCACTTTTTCAAGTGCCTTTCAGCCATTCGTAATTCTTCTGCTGAGAATTCCCTATTTAATGAAATAATTTCTGAGAACTTATTTTATTGAATATAAATTTTAGCTATATGTCCTGAAGATTTTTTCATTGAATTTCTTCCTGTTTTAAGTATATTGTTCCCAAATTTAAATTATGAAATTTTACAAACTTCAAGAGAAATTTTAATTATTGAGTAGTTGGCTTTAGTAATATTATTTTCTGTTAATCACAACTTAAGCCAAAAGAAAAATGAGTCTTGGTTTTCTTTCTGAGATAATAATATGTTTTATGTCTTCATCTCAAAATTTATAATACTACCATTTAAGATCTGTACTTTCAACTGTTTTGATGAAGAAACATCATCAGTCTTGACTTTACATGTTTTCAGAACCCATGTTGTCATAGATGGAGCATGACATAGTCATTCATAGTTTAATTTAATATTTTTTGTGAACCTACACACTTTTCTTTAAAAAAAAGATAAAAAACAATTCTTTTGATATTATTAAAGTAATTTGCTAAATATTGCTAATCAAAATACCAAATGACCTTCCTACATTAAGGGGAGAACTTATGATAATTTTTCTGAGTAGAAGCAGGGAAGTGTCTTGTTGCCTATTCTTGAGTCTTTCTAATAGACACTGTGATCTTATTGTCCTCGATCTCATGGCCAAGTGCAATGACTGAGTAGACCAGTCTTACTCTTTTGCGTTGAAAGCTGGAAAAGAGGAAACCATCAAAACAGTTTCAAAGTCAGTGTATTTGCATTGTGGTTCTCTCAGCAGGGCTTCAGTGAATCTGAGCACAATCATAGTATGTACATCCCTCATGAGATATTTGGTGAAAATGCAATAAATGAGATAGTTAAAGAGTTTAACGCTACCCTTCTCATGTCTGTGCAAACTTACCAATTGTCACACACATGTACATGTGTGTGTGTGTGCACGCATATTTTGGAATGCACGTCAGCAAAAATTCAGTGAAAACTAAGCTCTTTTATTCATATTCTAGAAAATATAAAACTTGACTTGCTAGCACAAAAGCCTGTTGTTTATAAAGCATATTGCTTCTACAGTGTTGAGAAGTATTTGCTGTTCTTTTTTTTTATTTTTTCTTAATTTAATTATCAATAAAATTCTTTTTACATACCTCCACTGTTCCCCCTCCCTCTCCTTCCACTCCCCCCCACTTCCCTCCTACCTCCCTCCACCCCCCATCCACTTCTCAAAGTGGATAAGGCCTCCCTTAAGTAGTCAACACAGGCCAACATACCAAGTTGAGGCAGGACCCATCCCTTCTTCCCTATTGCAAGGCATTGCACCTTAAGGAGCAGACTGATGGCTCAGCCGTTAAAGGCTAGGCTCACAACCATAAATATAAGTATTTGCTGTTCTTACAGAGGACCCATGTTGGGTTTCCAAAGCTTATGTGATAAGTTACAATCAACCATGACTCCAATTCCAGAGGATCCTATGTCTTGCATACACACAGGCAAAACACTCATACCCATAAAAATAAAATAAACCTTATGTATTCATTATATCTTTTATATTCTGAATTCTATAAATTAATGAATTTGGAATTTTGTTCAACTAATATATTTCAAGAAATTGTGATATTATTTAGATAGAAATAAAAATGTTAGTTTTCAAAGCTTTTCATGAAATATGCAAGACTTGAAGGAACACACACTAGTTCCCATTTATATTTTATCACCACATTAAATCTTTTTGCAGACAGCAAAGGGGAAATTACAATGATTTAGAGAGTGAATCTTTATCAGTATTTGACAGAGAAAGGAAATGATGATAACACAGAAACAGTTATTTATAACAGAATTTAACTTGAACTTGGCAATTGCTCAGTGTTTGATGTGTACGTTTATTCAAGGCAGCAAAGCAGGATTGCACAGTCCATTCAGTCATCTCTTAAACTGGCTTTGAATTTTTAAAATAAATATTTTAGATATTATGTTCATTGAAATTCAAATGAGGAAATAATTGTGGGGTATGATTTTTTAGAAGGTTTCCCTTCTGTTACAACTTATTTAACAAGTACTATGATTTTTGACATTAATTATCTTTGACATTTTCATATTTAGTTGACACCAATCATTTTCTCTTTGTCTGTCCTCCACACTAAAGTTATGAAAAATTCAAACTCAACGTGAAAAGTGTGACCCCAACATCCATTAATAAAAAAATAAAGATAGCAATCTGAACTTTGTCATTCTATGTCTTAGTATAGTCAGATTTAATAACTTATCAATTTCTCAGTTTTAGAAGTTTGATTTCATCTAGTTACTCATGGAATGCCTGGATTAGACTTAGCAAACTGTTTAAACCTCAGAGACTTTATAATAACACTTCATAGTACTTGCCATTTATAGAGGCACTTTGCAGGTTTTTTAGCTCTTTTCCTTTGAGAGGGCATTGTTGTATTATGTTTCTGGCCTGGACTTTCCTGGCCTGGACCAGAGATTTGACCACCAGTTTGGCAGTCTGGCAGTCTGACAGTCTGACAGAAACACTCCCATTCACACAGAGACACACAGATGCTTACATTAATTTTCTGCTGATTGCCCTAGGGTTCAGGCATATAACTTGCTAACTCCTTCATCTGAACTCACCCATCTTGTTCAGCTGTGCAGCTCAGTACCTTTTCTGAGAGCAGCATTTTAACTTCTTTCCTCTGTCATCTCCTGGAATATCTGCAGTGTCTCTGTGGTATTTGTGGCATCTGTTTCTGCTCTGAGATATTCCTGAGTTTTCTTGGCCTAGTAGCCCCACCCATAATTCCTGTTTGCCTTTGGACAATCAGCTTTTATTAAACCCATAGAAGGGACAAATATGTACGACATACCATAATCCCACAACAGGACATTATTGGTGATATATATTATTACTATGTTCTTCTATCTAATCATATTTTTTATAGCTACCTAAAAAGCAAAGTTTCTTGATGTTTAATTTGTTTCTATATGTGGTTGAATATTATCCACGCCCATCTATGGAAGATATTCCTTGTTTGTTTTCACTATACAGTTGTTTCTTGGGCTTTCATTGTTGTAGCTAGGTCCTCCAGGCTTCCTTGGGGAAAGGAGAGTAAAGGTAGGCACCAAGGACTTGACTCAGGAACCAGGAGTCGGATAGGAAACAACATCCTCAATTTACTCCAGAAGGACCAAGCCTTATCTTCCCTCCACCCGGCCTCGGGAAGAATCTGTTGCTGTTGATGTGATGTAGGTCCCTCTCATTGACCCAGGTCATCTCACAACACCACTCAGAAGCTCTTGTCAAAGCCTTCAGGCAGACTTAGGTTGGCTCTCAGAAAGCATGTTTCGTGTGTTCCCATTACCTGTTTCGGCCAACCTGCCCTCAGGCCGGTTAGGGCTGAGTCATCCTACACAATGAATCACCTAAGGAAGTATTTTTGAGTTCCGTGAAATGAAAGTAGAGCTGGGTTGCTTAAAGTTTAATGATTTTTTTTGGTTGTATTTTGAAATATAAAAGATTATCTTTCCTGAACTTCAAAGAAATTGCCATTTGCTCTTCATCCTAAGTTCCTTTCGGCATCCTTTTACAAGTCACGTTTTGCTTATGTATGTTTAAAATCTATCTTTCAATATTCTCGGGACATTTTATTTACATCACAGTCAATAATGGGAAATGTTATGTGTGCCATGTTTGATTTGAGAGTCTTTTCCTTCCACACTCACTTTCATCATGATGATTTATGTCCTATAAACCGAAATATACTAAATAGATGGCTGCTCTTTGGTTCTAAAATTTGCTATAAATATTCTTGCTAAATTAATATTTACTAAGTGTCTTCTTTAAGTTAGTCACTGGAGTGATGAGAAAACTAGAGACCTCTTGTACTTTTTCTTTAAATACATATAGTATGATGCTTTCTTCATCTGAAGATGCCATTCATGTATTCATACGTCCTCTCTCATTTAAATATGTACAGGCTGATGATTTCCTCTATTCATTGACCAGTTAATTGCTCTGTCCTAAATGAAATTATATCCTCAGTTAGTTCTCGACCAACACAGTAACTTAATGACAATAGATGAAAACTGTCTTTCTCCATATGAACCGATGGGCACTGTGATGTTAAATAGTTATCACCATTTTGTAAAGTGTGAATACTGAGATCTTAGTCAGTTTTCAGCTGTTCTGTTAGGACTCCTTAACTTAAAGCAGACACTGAAAGAGTTCTTTCCATTGCTGAGCTTTTCTAAATGATAAGTTTTTTGTATGTTTGTTTTCAGATGCTGTAAAATATTACACACTACTGGGTGCTAATTCACTGTTCCTTCAAGGGAGATTACTTACTCAAGAAAAAGGAAATGCTTTCTTTTCCTCGACAAAATCTTCAAGAATCCCAGCAACTAATGCATTTTATTTGAAAACAATATGTCTGCCCTCAGCGCAACTTTTTTATTCTGTTTTAATTGCACAGAAGAATTATCAGCGATAAGATTGCAATTCTAAGTGATCACAAGTTACAAATTAATTTCAGGAAACCCACACTCACTGAATACTCACTGTGAGGCAAACACTGGCCAAACATATCAGTCAGTATTGCAAGATGAGAAACAGAACAGTCCCTTAAAGTAGAGAAGCACAGGATGGAACCTGGCTTGGAATACAACAGTCAATTGTTGTGCTCTCTGAAAACCTGCCGTCAGTGTAGTAGCTGCACCAATTAAAGCATAGCTAATTTTCTTAGTCATCAAAAGATTAAGCTATTGATAAAAAAAGAAACCATTTTAAAGGTAGACAAATTGTTGTCCTTATAAAAATGTTTATTGTTCATTTTAAATAGCAATTGGGGGAAAAGGCACCAACCAAATAATAATTCATATTTATTTAATATCTTTGCAATATCTGAAATTTACTTTTATGTGAATTTTCTGGGCGAGGGGGAAGTACTCTTTCTCTGGCTATTGTTTTTCTTCTTTTGCAAAGAACTGTAATAGAAAATACAAAGCAGACTGACAAAGAAAATGTCATTTTCTAAATAATCATTTCTCCACATGTAGCATATGCATTGTTAGTTTTTTGAAATTGCATTGCCTTATAAAGGCCTTAGAATCTCTATAGTGAGTATGTATTCTCCTGCAGATTTCCTCTTTGAGCTTAATACAATCCTCAGTAGGTTTCCTGTGCTGCAGGTTGCCATCTTTAAGGGAAAACAAACAACTTTTAACTTTTAAAATTATTTCTTCTGCTCACCAGGTGTCTTTTCATTAGTGTGTATGGGTGTGAGAATGAATATTTATTTTACAAACCTATTTAACAAAAAGGCTTTTTGAATCACTACAGTGGGAGACACTTTCATCAGACCTTTGAATACCAATTATTGGAAGATAATTACATGTTTCACTCCTTTTACAGTCAGAATGGGCAGACATAGTAACTTAATTACTTAGAATGGAGAGAAGATATGTTACCTTGAAACAAGGAGGCATTTAGCTCTATAGTGAGTGCCATTTTGATACAGCATCATATATATTCTGCAAAGCTGGGTTGGGGTATATTCTTGTTCATAAGCATATAGAAGTATGTACATCCATACTTTGTCAGTTTATTCTTTGTCAAATAAACACTTTGTCAGTTTATTCTTTGACAAATAAGACACCTAATATTCTTACTTGATTTTTCTCTAGTATTAAATAAAAAAATCAACCAGCATGTCTTACAGAGATATGCCCTTTCCAAAATCTGTATAATGTAATACAGAAAGCTCTAATTTTACCCAATTGTTAATACTTGTTGAATTTAATATAAACTAACTTCTTATTATTTAAATTTAAATGAATACACACAATCTAACAATGAGTACATATTCATTCACAAAAAGATTTTAATGACAATCCTCTTAAGCAAGACCAATAGCAGCTTTAAAAGAGCATCAGAATGGTTATTGTCATATATGCTTAATTACTATTTCTGGTCCTATAGGTAGCCTTTTCCAGCTATTGCCCTCTCTTTGTAAATTGTTTCAAGTAAACTCAATGAGGGGCTACAGTCTTTATTTATTCTCATCATTTGCATTCCAATTGAGTGATGTTATACTTCTAAATCCAACAAGTATATGTCAGACTTCCCTTGACCTCGACCTAAGAAATGTTGAAACAATGATACTTACCATCTTTAGTGTTTGTTTCTTTTTTAGATTTTGTTGAGGTTCTAAATTTTCATCTTTTTTATATTCTTAGATCATTTTAGTAAACTGTTATTTATTTATTTTAAATAGCAACTACAATTCTCCCTGCCATCATACTGTCACCCCCCCAACCCACCCTTGTCCATGTTCATTCCTCCACTTCTCCAATAGGGTAAGGCCTTCTGTGGGGAGTTAACAAAGCCTGATATATTAAGTCGTGGCAGGACCAAACCCCTTCCTCATGCATCAAGGCTAAGTAAGCATCCTACTGCAGGTAATGGGCTCCAAAGAGCCAGCTCATGAACCCTGGATAGGTCCTGATCCTACTACCAAGTGTCCTTCAAACAGAACATGTTACACCAGTGTCAGATCATTTTTTAAAAATCTGCCTTCATAATTAATTGCTGTGCTTCTCATCATTTTTTGGATTTTGTTGTGTTTTGTTTTTGTTTTGTTTGTGTTTTGTTTTTACTTAGCCTTTAAATACTCCAGCTTAAGTATAATCTTTTGTAAGAAAATCTTCAAGGCAAAATTACTCATAAAGAAAGATCTTTATTTATTTCAGAATTTAGATTTAAAGGTGTCCTGCCTACTGGCTTTGGGGAGGATGGGTATAAGGAGTGTGCAAAACAGAGAGAAAGAGATCTCTACACCATGAGGAACCAAGACTGATTTAGGGTCAGACCTACTCTTCCAAGAACTCCTCTTTCAAGGGCACTGGGTCCCATATACACAATTTTAATTCCCTTTAAGGCCAATTTCTTCAGTATACTCAGGTTTTCTCAGAATGCCCTACCTCTGAAAGGTCTGAGCACAGTTCCCAACAGTAACCCTTTCAGAGGCATTCTCAAACCATCAGCCAGCCATCACTTTTCTCTGCAGTATTCTAAGGCACAAAAAGAAAACTCTTTAATATAGACAAATGGTGATTATTTATATTTTTATAGCTTATGGTTATAGTTGTTACATAGTTCATTAGTAGTTCCATACTCAAGTTACCTACACTTAGCTGCAGCTGGGCATAGTGAATGTGAGGACTCTATAATACAGAATGTATGAGATACAGGAGATATAGATTCTTATTTTATTTTACTGATTTTTTGGTGTTTAATTTTGTGTATAATCTCACAAAATTGTTATGTAATTGAAGAAAATTAGCTTTTTTTAAGAGACAAAGGATGAATAGAGTTTCTTTTTTATTTCTTTTTTTCTTTTTGTTTCATAACTCTGCATCTTACAATAAGTTTAATTTCAAAAAATTATCAGATGTATTGATGTATTCTCTTGAGAGTCTGCCTCCTGTGTACTCCTCTCAAGAGTTGGCTTGACCTCTTATCTTTATTGCTTTTATCCAGGTCATTTTAGATTAAACTTAGGGAGTTTCACTAGTGTAAAATATTGCCCTGGAAGAGAAGTTAGCTCTTTTATTTTATTGTTATTATTATTATTGGGTTTCATGGGGTCTACACTCCTTTATTGTCTTCTGATATTATGATGTCCCTTTTGCAATGAGAAGGAAAGAAATGTGGCTACGTAATTTCATCCACTTTATCTATTGTGCTCTGGTTGGCTTGCTGGAATCTCTTGGGCCAACAGAACCCTGGGTCTTTTCTTGCTCTTCTGCACAGTGGCTATTCCACTGAGGACTGAAGAACTGTCAGTGCCTTTGCTTGCTCTGTGGTCTTTGTGGTTCACCTCCGTTGGCAGACTCCAATCAGGACTCCTAGATGTTTAAAGATTTTTGGTTTTGTGGGAAGAATTAAAAAGATTCAAGTTATTTTAATGTCTATGCTTTAAAATAATTATAAAAACCATATATATCTTTTGTTTTTCTAATTAAGAACATTCACCTTAGTATTTAAAATATTTTTATTTAATTACTTATCCATTAATTAATTAATTTTCTAAAAGCATGTTTACTTATGAAATGTCTACAATATGACATGGCCTTGCCAACATGCTTTTGATTAAAGGATCATGAAAATTTCCAGAAACCAAGTCATGAGCTTGGTAACTAGAATGGCCTATTTACATATCAAATCAGACAGTTTTGAGTTTCTATAGCCAAGCAAAAAATTATGCTGCTGCTGAAACTGCTGACAGCTTCAGTGTGGGGTCTTTCTGTCTATTGCCTACTTAAATGAAATATAGCATTAAACATATTTGTTCTTTATAGTTACCATAAGATTGAGTGTGGTAGATGGGAAAATATGGTAGTCTTCTTTACCTTGCATATTTACTTTTATATTAAAATATTTAGTATTGAAGGGTCATATGTTCTTATCAAAAAAGAGGGCATGTTAAAAGGATAAAGGAAAAGTAGAAATGACCATCAACATACCAGCATAGACATTCCTGCAAGCATTTGCATAGAATTTTTTTTTGAAAGTTTAGTATTAGTACTTACTTTTTAACCACTTTAGGACATGAAATCTATTGAAACTGCACTGCAAGGAAGAAGTACAAAGCAAGCATTGTGACTGGATCAGCACATAGGCAGCACTCATTTAGGTGTTAATTTCCCTTAGTGAACAAGCCAGATTAAGCAGCTAGCAGCGGCTTGAAATATATTGTAGACTGTAGACAAAATCACATTTTACTACTCTGAAAAATACTACATTTATAATCTTGTGTTAACAAAATGTCCACATTTACCTGATAGCTTTTTATTACATATAATACATACTAAAATAAAGAATTTATTATACTTACACCTTGGTTTTTTTCTTGGATACACTCTTTAGGCCCTTTGTAGCCAAGGTGATCTGGGAATGACTACTCACAAGCTATAGATATTGTAATTAGAAACAACATTTAACAAATTCCAGTGTTACATTATGCTCTAGGGATTTGGGTAAGTCCTTAATTAGTGTGTAAATTATTATACTCATAGTGTAAACAAAGGAAAACAGTGAAATTAATTATCATGTTGTATGTGATCTAAAAATAATCATAATACATTAAAACTTGAACAAGTATTTAAGTGAAGTTTTATTCATACAAATTATATATGAAAAAGGTACTTAATTGTAGTAGGTATTAATCACTAGCAACTGATTATGTAAAAGGATTAATATTTATGGGGGTTTATATGAAACACTGATACAAAGGATTGAACCTTAGGGCAATTCCTAGAAAGTTGATCTGTTATATAGTGGCAGTGGGCTTGTTCCTCTCTCTAAGAGCATGAGGGAGCAAGCAGGAAGGAGAGATGGCCTGCAACCGGTCTTAGACTGGCTTGTCAATGCCTCATACATGAGTCCTCAAGGCCTACCTACGGGCCACACCTCTATGTCAAGGGAAATAATGCCTGATTCCCACTAATCAGGAGAAGATCTAATATTCTTATATGCCACTCTATGTAACACTTTTAATTTTTCTCAATTGGGAAAGAGCTTGGCAACAGATATGTGTATTACAGAACATTGTTAAGAGATGGTTTTATCTTACATAATGCTACAAAAGCATAGTTTTTCATGAAAATATTTAATGAGAACAGAATTGATTACAAATTAGCACAGAGAGCAGCAATGAGTTGGGTACTTGCTGAGCGGACATATGAGTAGCCTTTTATATATATATTTGCAGTAGCTCAAAGAATGTTATTATAGAATGAAGAGCAACCACTTTCCTGTTGTATGAGGTTTCCGACCCTATCTGGGCCTGAAGTTCAGACCTGCCCGCAGCTGCTTTTCACTCCCCAAAATAATTCAGACACTTATATTAATTTCATCCTGTTTGGCTTATGTCTCAGGCACATTGCTAGCTAGCTCTTTCATCTTAATTCAACACATTTCCATTAATTTGTCTGCCACATGGCCATGGCAGGCTCACCTGGGTCCCTTACATGATTCCTCCAATAATCCCTTTGCTAGACATAGAATTTCATGCCAAAAACATACTTCCATGTTGGTATTTTTCCCTGGCTTGATTTTATGCAGGCTGTCATAATTACTGTGAATTTACATGTGCACTTTCCCTGTTATGTCTTGAAAATAGTTTCTTTGCTATTATTTACTATTTGTAGGTTATCTAATCTTTCTGTCCCTTGTTCCACAATGATCACTGAGTCTTGGGGTCAGGGATGTAAAACAGACATATCATTTAGTGCTGAAAATGTTAGTCTTACATATTCTGTATATTGACCAGTTAATGCTCTAATTGTTAATTAATATGTATCCCAATAATAACCCTCTCTTATTTAGTGTAATAAATTTACTATGAATATAACACTGAGTCATTAGGAATCTTTTAAATACTATGTTTATTTATTTGAATAATAGTCTTTGTTTCTTTTTTCTCTATGGTCCATATCCTATCTGACCACAGATTCTTGAGACTAACAGTGTCAGGTATTGGTTGCATCTCATAGAGTGGGCCAGAAATCCAATCAGAAAGAAACTAGTTAGTTCTGTAATGTTTATGTCATTTTATCACCAGTGAGCATATCTTACCAATACTATCATTACAACAGCTCACAGGGTTTTCAAAATATATAAGATAAATGGTTACTTTTTTCTATCTGCGTAGAGAAGCATGGGTAGTACCTTCCATGAAAGTTAGACAGTAGGGATGAAGCTTCCAATTCATAGCAGTTTGACTTCTTCATGGCGTATGACTCAAATAGTTGGTATCTTCAACAACAGGTTCTTGTCACCAAGAGCAGTGAGAATAGGCTGTTATTTGGGGGTGTTCTATGTGACCTCCTGATTAAGAATGTTAAAAAGGTACCATATTTCTGGTACTGTTTTTGAGGGGTTTTGTTGTTGCATTCTTTTGTTTTGTTTTGTTTTTACTAGCATATGGTGCTTAGTTGGAGCATTGTACCATTGTTATGGGGTAATTAAATTTATTCTCATTTTATAAATGGAATATGTATTTACTTTAAGAAGCTTCTGCAGTAGTAGATTTTCATAACACCTTTGCAAAAGGCCTTTAATATCAGCTAAACCCTACATGGTTCATTACAACTTTCGTAACTTTTAAGTGTATTCCAGATGAAATACACATCTAAATATCAAGGCTAAAATACAGATGTTAGAAAGAACATATGATATTTGCGCTTTTGGGCTACCTCATTTAGAATTATTATTTATATTTCCATCCATTTATCTGCAAAATGATTTTTTGAACAACTGAATAAATATTCCATTGTTTCTATGTACCACATTTTTATTAGCCAGTCATCATCTGATGGACTTTCTGTGTTTTGGATATTGTCAATAGAACAACAATGACTATGAGTAAGGAAGAATTAACAGAGTAAATTATGACAGTCCTTTGTATATACAATCAAAGTATTACAGCTTGATCACACTGTGATCCAGATCTAGATGTTTTAGGAACCTCAACACTAAGAGTTTACCCTTCTATCAGCAGTGGACAACTATTTTTCTTTCCCCATATCCATACTTGCTTTGCTGTATATGAAAAATCCACATTCTTTCCCCTGTCTTCCATTTTTCCCTGTCTCTCTTTTGTGTTTTTTGTTGTTGTTGTTTTTGTTGTTGTTGTTGTTCTTGTTCAGTTTTGTTTCTGGTCAAATGCTTATTGCCACCTACAGTTTCTGAGTTTTGCTGCAAAGAGAATCTTACTGACATTAAAGGTAGGAAACCATGGGTTGTTGCACTTGACTAACATTTATTTGGCAGAAAGTCTGAACAGGGATTTGAACTCATTGCTGGAATTGGTAATGTCTAATGTATTTTCAATAGTTAATTTTCTTCTAGTTTTTTTCTGAGGCCAATGGTCTTTTTTCCACTTACTTATTTCATTTTTTCAATATTTGGTTTTGAATTTTAAATTTCTGATTCATAGTGCTTTTTTTGCACATGATTGTATTATGGTTTGAGAATATTTAATTCTAAATTGTGTTTTTATTTACAACTTTTTGTCCATTTTGTGATTCACCTGGTCCCGAAAGCGAGACTGAAACCGATGGAAGCTCAGCTCAAGTTAGGTCTTTTCATTGTGTCCCAAAATTCCTGAATGTTTTGTGTTATGGCTTTTTTTGGTTTTAGTGTTGTCTTTCCCTGCTGTATCTACTTCTGCTATGGAGTCTTGCACTCCATAGACTCCCTCTTCTTTCTCTTGGATTCTGTTGGTTAAGCTTGTATCTGTAGTTCCAGCTTTTTTCTTCAGGATTTCTCTTTCCACCTTTGCCTCATTTTGTGCCTTTTATTATTGCATCTATTTCAATTTTTAGTTCCTTGAGTGTTTCTTTTATTTTTTGGTTTTTCATTTCTTGAATTTCTTTCAAGGATTTGTTCATCTCTTCCTAGTTTTTGTTTGTATTTTCTTCTATTTCTTTAAGACAATTTTTTTATATCCTCTTTGAAATCTTCATGAAGGTGTTTTTGCTGTTGTTTCTTTCTAATTCCTCTTCATTGCTCTGTTCAGGTCTTGGAGTTGTAGAATCATCAGTTTCTTCTGGTGTTGCCTTGTTGTTCTTTATATTGCTATTTGTATTCTTGCACTGGCATCTGCCCATGGCTTCAGTGGTTCACAATTAGTCAGCTCCCAGTTGGTTGTGGCTAGAGGGCTTATGTGTCTCCTGTTTGCTCTGAGCAAGATGTCTGTTTGATCTTTGACTTTGCTTTTTTCAGGGGACTGCATTTCCAAGTCCCTCAGTCTTTGTCTGATGATGCAGTTCACCCTCCAAAACAGAAATCTTAAAAAAAAAAAAACTTTTTACAACTTAGTTCTCAAAAACACAAAAAGTTTCTGACATAATAATCACTGAGTACTATAGACTAAACACTTTTGCATTTATTAAATATTGTTTAAGACTATTCCCTACAAGGCATTATTCAGTCACTTAAAGAGAGTAACAACCTAGATACCCCTCAACTGAGGAATGGATTAACAAGCTGTGGAACATCTACACAATGGAGTACTACACAGCAGTAAGAAAAAATGATATCCTAAAATTTGCAGGAAAATGGATGGATTTGGAGAATATCCTCCTGAGCGAGGTATCACAAGCCCAGAGAGATAAGCAGGGGATGTGCTCACTCATTAGTGTATTTTAGGCAAAAACATTTTTTTTTTCATTGAAAGATGATGGGTGAGTAAAGTAATTTAAAACACACACACACACAAAACAAAACAAAACTTATGGTTTATTTGTAGAAGGATTGCTTATCAGAAATCTGTGGTACCCATTGTGCATCCATGGGCATTAGCTACAATCTACTGTGCTTTCTTATCTGTAGCTGAGCCTAACCTGGCTTGAGCAGCTTTTATTTTATTTTATTTTGTATTATTATGAATAAAGCCTCATTTTTTCCATGTATCCCCTTGTTCAATCTCCCTTGTTTCATGTATTTTAGAGTAAAAGCAAAGTTTTGTTACTGTATGGGTTTTTTAAAAATTTATTCTAAATGTTTTCCTTTTTTATATAATGTTTGATACTGATTTTCAAAAAGTAATATAAAAGAGTAGAAAAGTATTACCATTTTCCATCTTAAGAAATACCTTTTAAAAATGAAACTATCAGGTCTAACAAATGAAAAGGCTGATGGTTTAGTCATTAATTATGGACATCTCCAGCTACAAGGCAGGCACTGCCGTGTGACTTTTTAATTGGCCTTGCTTTGAGATCTCATCCCAGCAGTCCTGCACTGATCTGTATAGATATATTCCGGTACTTCTAAGTATTTGTTAGAGTGTATCTTTCTTCTTCTCTTTGTAAGTTCCGCCTTCCTTGTCTTTGGCTTCCTGTGAGGTGAGCTTCTGGGGAAGAACAGGAAAGTAAGAAGATGCATGGGACGTGCCCTTGACTTAACTCTTCTCAATTCCCTGTGGTGTGGTTTGAGGACTGCGTTTTTAAGTTGTACTCAAAGACTATGCCTACAATATAATTTCCTTTTTCGTTAAACCACAGAATTTGTTTACTCTTTTCTTAAATGCAAGGTGCTGTGGGAGATAAGTAGCTGTATTTTGCCACTGATGCCACCATGGAAATCCTTTAAAAAGCATTGACATGAAAGGCTTGGTGTGTAGCTTGAATGTGTGGCAGTGCTGGTTTGCTTTTTCTAATCAACAGGGCCAAGTGTAGGCCACACTGGTGCTGTCATAATTCTGGCTTTCAGGTCAGACTACCTGTCTTCTCATTTCCAATAATGTTTTACCTCGCCGATGAAACAAAATTCATTGATGGATTATTCTCTTGTTCCCTAATTGAAATCTTTGAAATATTTATCTTATGAAGTCTCCAGAGTGTCTCCACAGAGAATTAATTTTTCTCCAGGGAAAATGAAATGGTGTAACAGTCATAATGTGAAATGAGGTGATAAGAACTTTGTAGAATGCAATAAATCATACAAATCAATGATATTTTATCTTTCATTATTTTGAATACTTTGTCTTCTGTTTTTATATATAACAAAAAATGAGTAAATTAAATGAAATAAAATTCTATGTGCGCAAAGTTGATAGATAAAAACTTCAGTTAATTTATGTGTACATACTTCAATTAACAAAATATGACAGAGCAAAAAATCAAGTTAATTTATGTTAGTTTTTCCATGTATATATGTTATATTTACATATAAATATGAATATGTATAGACATATATATACATACATCTATATACATACATATATACATACAGAAAAGCATAAAGCAAGGTTATTATTTACAATTTTCAAATATTCTTTAAAATTAAATATTGTCGATATTTAGTAGGGTATATTTTTCTTGTGTGGTAAAATTTGATTTACCATGTATTGCTAACTAAAAGCAGAATATCTAGCCTTGGATACGGAAAGTTCAAGAATTATTGAAACAATGGTGTAAAAAGGTATCTCTAGTGGCACAGACCTGTGACATTGTATCCATGGAAATGTAAAAGGGAAGGTCTTCAGCTTGAGGCCAAACTGGACCATGAAGAGACCCTGCTGAGCATCCCTACTAGAGATCATTGATAAAAATCTGATCATTTCTAAAATGTCCTTTTTAAAATTCTGGTATTTATAAATTTATTGAGTGAGAAAATTTCTCCACCACTTTAATAGTTGTTAGAATCAACTGTGTTCTAACAAGTTAAGGAAGAAGAAAATGTAGGGTGAAGACAATGTACTAGGTTGTGAGAGGGGTAACCAACCACACAGCTGTTGAATGTCAAAGCCAGAAGTAAAATAAGCAAAACAAAGGAACAGATACACATTTGAAGGAAAGACCAGTAAGAGAGAGCCCTCTTTTCTTGTTACCATTAAAACGCTCTCAACTCTTTATTGAAATAGAAACTGTTTAAGTCAGCTTTCTTGTCTCTAGAAATGGCTTTTCTCTTTCATTTCCACGAGATGCTGAGTGACTATAAGAGGATAAGCTTAAATTTATATTGCTCAAATTCAGAGGCTCCTTGTGTCCTGTTATTCACAGATAAGGAGGGTGTCAGTGGATAGTTAAGTAGGGTATAATGGGGCAGTAGTACCTACCCAAATCAAGTGAACTCACTGCACAAAAGAAACAGCAGAAAGTATAGAGTCCTGAAGGTCTTTCAGAGGTTTTGGACCTTCTCTCTCAATGGCTAATATCTGTCCTTTCTTTGTACCTAAGGTATTGTAATGTGTGTGTGTGTGTGTGTGTGTGTGTGTGTGTGTGTGTGGTATGTGCTTGTGTGTGCTTGTGTGTGTGTCTGTGTCTTATTCAGGGTTACTGTAGCCATAAGATACATCATGACCATGACAACTCTTATAAGAAGTATTTAATTCTAGCTGTCTTATACTTCAGAGGTTTAGTCCATTGTCACCATGGAAGTAAGCATGGTGACATGCAGGCAGACATGGTTCTGGAGAGGAAGTTGATAGTTCTATATCCAGATCTGAAGGTATCAAGGAAAGAGAGGAACACTGGGATGAACTTGAACACTTGAAAACCTCAAAGCCTCAAAGCCTATCTGCAGTGAGTATTTCCTCCAACAAGGACACACCTACACAAAAACACCTAGAAGTGCCACTCTCTATGAGTTTATGGGGGGCATTTTCACTCAAACTACAAATACATATGCATATATATGTATGTGTAATGTATATTGTATATATTCATTAATTTTGTGTCAGAAAATATTTTTCAAAACTGACTCTGAATTTTGTTTATAGAAAAAATTGTGACTACATCCAATAGTACATTTTTGATGACAGCACTGTCTATTCAAAATACTTTAAAACGTATTACTTATTTTTTATTTATATCATTTATATAGAGATTTTTCTCAGCCTAAATGTTTGCTGATTTTGTGTGCTTTGATACATACAATATATTATATAATTCACTTCATTAGTAGTATAGTATTATGGCTGAATATCTTATTAATTTTGTTTTGCCAGCATTTGTTTAAAAGACTGATTTGTGTTGGGCAGACTGTCCTAAGAGAAAACCAGATTTAAGAGCATACAATTTCAAAAAGTCTCTCAAGGTGGCATTTTAGTTATTTGTTCAAATTGAAAGAAAAAGAAATAGTCATCAAAATGGCCAAGGGTAATGCAGCCTCTGGTTTCTCTGTTACCTAATGACACTGTTTAAGATGGACTGTCAGATTCCATTAGGTTCACTGATGTGTTCTGTAGTGTAGATGAAAACAGAGTTTTCACTCAGCAGGGAGAAAGTGAGAAATATTCTTATTTGGTCAGGTTCAGAGATGTTATTCTTTTGTTATTGCCATGGATAATGACAGCATCAATAACAGGAAAAGTATCTGAAGCTTCTTGCCCCATAATAAAGTTGCGTTGATGCAAAGAAGACTCTGTCACTTCAGGTTTCCAGTTGTGACAAACTGATAACAATATTACTAGAAAACATCAGGACTGATCTCAGTGATTATTTTGTGATACATATTTTGTGCACTATTCACTACAAGCATGAATTTTGTTATACTGTGCTAAAATGGTCAATTTCCAGTGTTAATGTAGCCAGAAGTTTCTGGCCTGTCTGGCCCAAGGTCCAGACCTGCAGCCATTTAGCTTCAAATTATAACACACAGGCTTGCTTTTATTAATTATAAATTGTTTGGCTTATGTCTTGGGCTCATTACTTGCTAGCTCTTTCAACTTAACCCATTTTTATTAATCTTTGTATTGCCATGTGGTTCATGGCTTACCTGTGTTTCTTTACATCTTTCTTCTGTGGGTGGCAGCCTACAGCATCTTCTAATCCCACTGTCCTTCCCCTTTATCGTTGCTTGGATTTCCTTCCTGCCTTGAAGCTGGCTTGCCACAGGTCAAATCAGCCTCTTTATTAACTAATGGTATTCACAGCATACAGAAAGACATCCCACATTATGTTATAGTCCTAAAGAGATTTTGGTTATCCTATTTTGAGATATATGTGACATGGTTTGCTCTCCTAGTGTAAATGATCAGATTGGTTTTTTACCTTTGTTTTAAGGAGTTTAGTTTGTGTCAAACTTAACATAAATTTCTACACTGTTTAATTTTAAATATATGTTTATGCTTTATATATACATTTAATCAAAATTTTGTATTTTTATTTTGAGTCATGGGAATATGGGCATTCAAGCATTTATATATTTGTATGTTGTTCACTGACCTTTGCCTGTGACAAATTTGTTATCCATTGATTAGAGACTGACTAGGTTTTATACCTGGAGTTCCAGGGCAGCTGTTCAGGTCTCTGTGATTGTGTCATTTGGTCCTTTGCCTAGAAATTGCAATGTTTACATAGTCACTTTTAATGGGGCAGAAAAAAAAAAAAAAACTAGGTGCTTCCTTAAAAGCACACTGATTCCTGCTCTGTGTAATTTCTGACTGGGTATCACCTGTGTGGAGACAACTCTGAATAAGCAGATGGACACCATAGTGCGCATTGGTAAAGTCAGCATATAGTGAATGATTGTATGCATAAATGTTTCTAGATAGGCATGTGATTTGGAGATTTTTAGCAGCCAGTGAAAACAAGAATTTCAAGTGTGTGGCTTTGTTTGTTTATAAGTAAGTCTGACGAGATGCATAGGATGTCAGATAGTTGGCAAAATCTGTCATCTTACAATCCATTCTTCTGAACGGTCCTTTACAACAGCACCATGGACAGTACAAAATATAGTCCACATTTGCTTACTGGGCATGGAGGAAATTATGCCTTTATTACATGATGATATATAATATTATGCTTCTTTAAGTCCACTTACAAGTGTCTTCACTTCTGCTTAAGCTACTAGGTATGTAACTAAAGTAATTTTCTCATCAGCCACTTAGACAACCTTAGAATAAACTGTGTAGTTAAACATCTTTCTGAAGACAGGACTGACAACTGGAAGGACCTCTTTGGGGTCAGTACTAAAGTTTAAATTCAGTTGTAAAAGAGAACAGTATTTCACCCTGCATTTATAAGAGCAAAATGCCCGTCACAATTTCACAGTTGTTGGCAGAAAGCTATATAAATCTAGGTTAGAGACAAAGTCGCTTTGCCAGCAGACGCAGAAGGCAGGGTAACATTGATTTGCAGTTTTCTGAATCCACATGCCCTTGTGTCTGCATCATCTGGCCAAGGGATGGCTACATATGTGATGTGGAGGAGAGCATATCCCAGGGGAACTCTGAGACTGAACTGCAGGATAAATTGTTGACAAATGGTTTATCCTCTATTGTGAGATAGGGCAGACCTGTCTTTTACTATGTGAAACATTAAAGAACAATATTAATTGTTGATTGCAGTTGGAGGAAAGCTACCCAAGTTTCTATGGTTGAGATGGATTCAGAGCACACCAAGAGCTGTAATAGTTTACAGTTTATAAAAGCATTCTCAAACTTGGCTGTTTTCATCCTAGCAAATGCTGTGAATGAGGCTCTTCACACTTGTAGATTGCCTCATTATGCAATGTCCAAAGTTTGAGCACCCCTAATACTTAAAGAACACAGAATGCAATGGCCAAGAGAAGATATGCTAATATCAACCATAGGAACACAAAATGACACAGGCCACAGTTATCTTCTCTTCATGAAAGTATACATATGATGCTGGACTTTAAAAAAAAAAAAACAAAAAACAAAAAACGAATAGACTTCCCATGAAAGTCTGAATCATGTCACTCACACACATGCAGTTTAAGTAAACATAGGAAACTTCTGTTAGAAAGAGAGATAACAGAATGCCTGAAATTGGTAGCAGTTTTAAGAAACAGTAAAATTGAAATCTGTAAACTGTATGTCTATTTTCCCTTTAAAAGATGTGGTTCTGTACTACCAATATAATCCACAAGTTCTATTTAAAGTTTCCGTAATTTCATGTATACCTTAGAATTCTACCCTATTTTGTAGTGATGTCTTCTTCTGCCCCTTTGCTCAGTGGTTACAAAGAGAACACAAAACTTATTTCCCCTACAGGAACCCCTAGCACTAGCCACTGCCCTTTCTTCCTGCAAAAACACTTAAATTTGAGCCATGATTACTTCTTCCTTGACCCAGTGAACACTCCATTGACTTTCCCATTTCTCATAAAGAAATGTATCTGTGGCTGTTTTCTCCATGGCAAGCTTAGAAACATATATTTCATTGGGTTCTCATGATAAAATATACCACTCTCTGATTCTCCTGGATTGACTATGGGTAGATCTCATGATATTCCAGACTGGTTTTATTAAATATATAACATATTACCACAGGTACCAGGCTACAACCCACAACCCCAAGTAGCTAAGTAACAGGAGGAACTTAAGAGAGACATCCAGGGATTTTCCTGGGGAGGAGAAATGGAGATCTCCTAAATAAATTGGGATTATAGGGGGTGTGAGCAAGGGGAGGTGGGAAGAAATCATGAGAGAATAAAATGGTTGACTGGGAGGAGCAACAGAAAGGAAGGACAAAGAAATAGATATCTTGACCGAGGACTCCATTGTGGGTTAGAGAGAGAGCTGATGCTAGGAAAGTACCAAAGAACTCACATGATGTGCCCAGCTAGGACTCCAATCTATAGTGGAGAGGATGCCTAAACAGGACTTCCCCTAAAATCAAATGTATGACCACCCTAATTGTCATTACAGAACCTTCACCTAGCAACAGATGTAAGCAAAAAGCAGCGATCAATAGCAAAGCACTAGGTTGAGCTCCTGATCATGCTGAAGAGAGACAGGAGAGAGTATATAAGCAAAGGGGTCAGGGTCATGAAGAGGGGACCCACAGAGATGGCTAGCCCCTTCTATTAGGTGCTCATTAACTCTGAAATAACAGCTGAGGAACCTTCATGGAAAGGAACTAAACCCTCTAAATCTATAGGACATTAGAATGATGTGGGCAGTTTGTGGAGTTTATTCCTGGTCCATTAACTTACATCTCAGAGCTCATTCCCTACAGAGGAACACCTTACACTGCATTGACATTTGGGGGAGGGACTGGGTCCTACCTCAACTGCATCTACCAGTATGAATTGACTTATATTGGATTCCTTGCCCTCCCTGGGGAAATGGATGTGTAGGTGGAGGTGGGGAGAGGAGGGAGGGGAGACAGTGGTGGATATGTGAAGAGGCTTTTAAAAATAACCATATAAGAAATATAAACTCATAAATAGCCTGAAGCCAAGTCTAGACTAGGGTAACAAAAGACAAACACAAACTGTTGCATGTGACAACTGAGTTTCTCGATTTACCCCTTGGCATGAGACCTTATCCAGATACAAGATGGGCTAACTTCACAATTTAGTATCTAGATTCACAAATGTGAATCTCAGAAAAAATATAATTTTTGATGTATGTATAATTGGACCCATTAGGAACAAGCACTATCTTCTGCAAATCAAAGGTATGGATTGGAATCTACTGTAGTTTGTGAGTCCAGAATTCTTACAAAAAATATAGACATTGGAGCAGGGAAGACATGACAAAGATATAGAGCTCCACTTGACTGAACATAGTGACATTTCTCAGGCAGAGTTTATTGTCAGACTTTCATAACAGAGGATGGTGTTGCCCTGATAGAACAGTAGCTGTAATGGATTAATGGCTTGTTTCTATATACCTTACCCTGTTTATAGTGGCCTGAGCATACTACTGTTCTATGTGCAGACAGCTAAGGAGGTAAAATCAGGAGGCTGCAGTGGACAGTCTTTTCAAATCAATAGTTTGTGCAAAATTTAGATTATATGTTACATGTAAAATTAGAAAAATGAATGTCTCTTTAATAAAAATTGTTTCCTATAAAGAATTATTTAACCTGAAATATTGTAAGTATGCTTCAACATTTTATTTTATTTCTGTATTCATTTATTTATTTGATTTTCCATCTCCCTGTATAAGAATCTTCCTTTTTACTAATGTGAAAATACTTAAAATACTTAAGTAATTATACTGAAATACATAGATAAACCAGCAAATAATAATCATTTTATAGGCTTATTGACATATATATATATATATATTTATAATCAGCTGTTCACACTGTCTTTAATTTTGTGAAGGCATTCTCAAGCATTCTTCATAGTTCTCAGTCCCCTCTGTGAGTCTCATACTGAAGTATTTCTCATTTTGATTGGGGCATAAGCATTAATGGATTTTCAGGAAGAATTATTAAAACATTTGCTCTACATTCCATACTTAAATGTCAGAGAGCTAAAGCATAAGTTTGCAGATAAATTTATGTGAGATTTATAAAAATTGATTTGTAGTATTTATGGTTTGGGGGTTGACATTTTGCCTGTGCCTGTTGTTAAATGATGGCAATATAATTATACAATAAAACAATATTTGATTAACAAAATAAATAGATATCTCATATGATTTTCTGTTATTGCCATTCTATTTTGAATGAAAATTCTAATTGTGAATTTTGGTATGCAATATCTATTTCACCATGATCTTATTTATTCTACTGATAGAGATGTTACTAGAATATGTGAATAACTATATTTTTATCATGAGGTTATATTTTTAGTTTTATGGTTCATTTTATGTTAGTTTAACTATCTGATTAAAACTTATTTTTCATGAGGAATGGAAGAAATGGATATATATTTTAAACCTTTAACTTTAAAAAATGTTGTTAGTCTAATTCCTGAACATGTCCCATTCCCTCCAACACCTGACCCAGTGTTGATGTTGGGGTGAGGAAAGTGGATCTGCCAGGAGTGGATGCTGAACTAAGCCATATTGGGACCTTGGGACCTTGTGCCCTCACTAGGGAGGAGATGGGAAGATGTGGAGAAGAGAGAGTGACTGGAAGAAAGCTTGAACAAGAAAATACATGGATAAAGAATATGATTTTATTCATAGTAAAAAAAGAAAATATTTATGTCCCTACTAATCTTAATTGAGAGAATAATTTTAAATTAAGAATGACTTATATGTTTTCTTTGTCCTTTAATTCATACAATAGCAACATGTGAACTTCAATTTTACCTGAAAAAAGGCCAATACCATTGTTTTTGTGAAATATTCTTCTAATATAGACCTCCCCTAGAAAATGCATCCTCCTTTTTCCAACTAATATTGATCTCTAATCTCTATAGTTTCTCAATCTTAACACTGTTTAAAAGTGCAAGGTCTATTTTGTGACTCAATGAAATTTCTTAAATGTAGCCCCTTACAAAATCAAAAGGCAAATTACTTACATCCAACATGTACTGGCACAGAATATATATTAATTATCATTCCCAAAAGGAAGAATTGGGGTATAATGATGAAATACTGTATCATAGCAAGACTGAAACCTATTAGAGCAAACCCCAAATTCTCTAGTTTTACTTGTGATATCAAAGGGCTTAGATGGCTCTCTCCCTCCATTTTTGCTTCCTGCAATATGTGTCTCTCTATTGAGCAGCCTGCTTGTAGCTCTTCTTGGCAGTTTTCTCACGGCTCTGGCATTTCTAATATCTTGGGGTCTCTAAGATAACCCATGTTTCTTCTTTACAGCTTTGCACAATAGTGTCTCAAGGCCTCTTGCAATCTCCCAAACTTTACACAGGGACTTTCCTGTTGTGTGTTACCTGGATACAGAAGGTCTTTGAAACTGCAAAGATTCTACAATGCTTTACCTCTTGCATCCTTTGTGACGCTTAAGCCAGCATCAAATGGACAGCACTACCATGATTTGCTGTCAGTTTTGAATAGCTCCTGGCCCCCTTGAATTATATTAGTAGCAACTTTTGTTTGTTTTTTCCTTGTAGGAGCAGAAAATTTCTTTGGCCTTTTTTCTTCACATTTGGAAGCTTAGGTGTGTGAGGGCTTGAGGAAAAATCACCTCTCCCTTATTTCAGTGCAAACCATGTTTCTTCTTAATGGTAATAAACACCTCAACAATTGCAGCTTCTTTTCTAGAAGGAACCTTTGATGGGATATTCAGCGTGTTACCTTCTTTTTTCTCTCTAAAGTATAAATCTTTTTTTTTCCTCTGGGTTTAATTTGTTCCTGTTTATTTTAGACATGAACAAGAGTGAATACTAATAACTATGTGAATGAATCAATATTAGGTGGTTTTGAAACCTCCTTGGCCGTGGAAATCAGTCTATACACATCTCAATCACTACCCACCATGGAGAGAAGCCAAGGCAGTAACTCAAGCAAGTCAGGAACTTCATGACAGGAAGTGACACAGAGAATATGTAGGGATGCTGCAAATTGGCTTGCATTCCATTGATTCCTCAGTCTGATATCTTTACAACCCAGGATCACTTGCCCTAGAGTACTGTGCCCTTTGACATCAATCATCCATCAATAAAATGCCCCACAGTCTTGCTTATAGGCCAGTTTCATCAGATTTTTTATGCTCGTTGAGCATTTTCTCAGTTGAAGATTCCCCCTTAGAAAACTCTAGCCTGTCAATCTGACAAGAAAACTAACCCACTTGTCACTTTTCCTTATTTAAGATAGAGCTCCTTTCTGTTGTTCTGCACAATATACACCTGAATAACTGACCTATGAGCTTCAGGGGACTGGGTGGGAGTGTTCTCCAGCCTCTACCTCATATTGTAATGGACTTAATCTACATCATTAAAGATTTTAAAGTGTGTGTGGTGTCTGTGTGTGGGTCTGTGCACATGGGAGTGCTAGTACTGGCACTGTACAAAAAATACCCTGGAGATGGCGTTAAAGGCAGATGTGAACTTCCACATGTAGGTGCTAGGAACTGAACTCAGCAAGGGTACAGTGTACCTCTGAGCCATCTCCCTAGCTCTATGGTTCTACCTTTATCTATTCTTCCTCTCTTTCTTATTTGTTTCTATTATTATTCTTATATATTTGCCTGTATGACAATGGGAATATACACATGCTCTGGTTTGGCTATATCCCCAGCAGGTAAATACAGAATACTATATTTGTCTTTAAGTTATAAGTGAATCAAATTTATTGTTTTCCTTATACTTTTAGCAATGGTGGGTTGTACCCAAGGCTTTGTGCATTGTAAATTTGCTCTACTCTTCTGAGCTAAATGTACATCCTGAAGTGTGTTGCTTTTTTGTTTGATTGTTTGCTTGATGATGCTGGGGACAGGTTGTGAGGCTCTGAAAATCCTAGAGAGGCACTCTACAACTAAGCTACAACCCAAATGTAGGTGGTAGGGATAAGAAAATAAGTTCAAGGCTATTTTCTGCTACACAGAGAGTTCAAGGCCCTAGAAGGGGGATGGAAAATTGAATAAAACCAAATATTGTTGAGCAAATGTTGAAATAAATTATGATATAAACTTACATGTGATACTGTGCTTCTAATAAGGTAAATTAGGCTCTTGTCATTATTAGAGAGAAATGTTCATATTTTAATTTTATATTAAAACTGATCTCAGGCCCTTGGAATCAAAGATACTAAGTTGTTAATAGTTATCTCTTCCCTGTGAGTTTGAAAAGATAGCTTAAGGATATACATTAGTCATAGAGTGTTGGCTTATCCATGAAGACACTTATGATTTGATTCCAAGCAGTGAATTAAATAATTTAAAAAGGACAAAATTTTACAGTGTTAGAGGTTTTGAAATTTTGCATGTGATTTTTGAGTTTCTTTGTTACTGTTGTGGTTTGTTTGCTTGTATGTTTTTTTAATATAAAAGGATTACTTATATAGTAAATGGTCAACTGTCTTCAAGGTGTTAATTTTAAATTTACCATAAAAATGAAGGAGAATGAATATATCCATATCCATTTATATTCTTGTTCTGGAACTATACATTAGAGGGAGTTCACATAAGATGCTATGTGCCTATTCTATTACTGTGTCCACTAAAAGCATTGGCAAATGTCAGGAGGTGAAATGACAGAGAAGTTCCTGTTCTTTAGATAATTCAGAGTTGGGCTGGGGTGGGGACTGTCATTAGTTAAATGCTTACCTTTCAAGAACAAGGACTGTGGTTCAATCCCTAGAACCTGGGTTAAAACACAAGTCAAGTGTGGTGATACCTTGATTCTATAACCCCTAGCATCTGAGAAGCAGAGTCAGGGAGATCCCCAAGATCCCTTGTGCTGCATGTCCAGCTGGCCTAGCCTGTTCCCTTTCAGCACAGTTAGTGATCCTATCTCCAAATGGTGTGAATGGTGCCTGAGAAAGGGCATTGTTAGTGTTCTCTGACATCCACATGCATCCATTCCTAGGAGCATGTGCAGCCCACCACCTCACATATGTGTATAAACACAGGCTGTGTTAGAGGAAACAACTCTGTGGTTGTGAATGTTTAATAGCAAAAGGATCTGACATCTCAACTAGTTCCTAATGAGGAAATTTAGGAGATAGTGTCATGTGTTTATACTATGGACTGTTACTGATCAAGGGAGGAGAGAGCTTAAAGTTAATGAGGACTGGAGCACCCATTCCTAATTAAATGTGTTGGAGCTGAAGGACTGAAGTGTCCTCCACACTGACAAACACTTGGGTTCCATACAGGACTTTTATTTTCCTCCCTTTATTATGCCAAGTTTGTGCTTCTCATATGAGCATTTGTGTTCTGATAAAACTATTTGTAGCCACAGTTTCATTTTTTTTTTTAAAAAAAAAATTGAAATCTAAGATTTTAAGAATCCACTTTTTCTTTTGGTTTCTTCATTATCACAAAAACTGAAAGAAACTGAATGTACTTCACTTATATAACCTTTATATAAGAACATTTCTGGCACAATGCAGACATTCCAGAAGGCTACAGTGAAGGATTCCCTATGGCACAATAAAACAGTAATACCCTGTTACTCACCTATTTAGCCAGTGACTGAGATTCAACTTTCACTGAAACACTTGAGGTTTTATTCCGATATGTGATCACGTACAATCCGCAGGGATTCACGTTTCTTTGATCAACAGCTTTTATTGTGTCATTATATTCCTATGAGAACTTGTTTGAAGCAAGTTTGTGATGTTTTCCATATCAACTCTTTAATTTGAATTTATCTTTTGAAAGGTCAGAATGATTTAAATATGTGGAAAATCATAAGGGAACCACTTAGAAAAATGGAATGTAAGTGATATTTTTATTTCTAAATACTGAGTAACAATTACTGCTTAAAGCAAATTACTAGTGATAAGTTCATTATTGTTTTACTTATACTTTAAATGACAATACTTATGACTAGCTTAATCAAACACTGCATTAAGCATCTATCAGTAAAAGTGAATAATAATAAAATTATTTATTTACAAGATCATGAATGTCATATGGCTTACATTTCACAATAAAAAATTATACTTTATACAGGAATTAAGACAGATAATTACCTTGTATTTTCACAAACATTTAATATCCAAATTTTTTACTACTATTTAAACAGATGGCATCAATAGTATTTAATTTTTAGGTTTTTAATAATACTCCATTACAAAGAAGCACAAACAAGGGAAACAGAAATAAACTGCATTCAGTATTCTGGGATGCTAGTGGATGGGGGGCAACTACCCTATACCTGTATCACTCACCTAACATGGACTGTGTCAGGATGGATTCCTGATAGAGTTTTGCAGTGAAATATTTGGACAAGATTACACTGTGAAAAACCTCCCCATATAAACCATTTAAAACAATAGAAAGCAAGTGTTAAATTTTAATAAAAGCATAAAAAAGTGATTATACATTCACATATGGTTTCTATGCCCAAGTATTAAGAAGAAACTATTAACTAAATATATTCAAAGGTTATCAAGAACAATTAAGTATTGATTATAGAAATCTGGTGCCATAAATAGCCAACATATCAGTATGTTACTAGATTACCAATTGCTAATATTATATCTGTATTACTAGATTATCAGTTGGTAATACCATATGTATATAGATGTACATGTAAATATAAATGTAGTTGAAGTACAGTAGAACTAAATGTTATAGTGTATTATATTGTAAAAAACACTTGGAGGAT
This sequence comes from Sigmodon hispidus, assembly GCA_004025045.1. Taxonomy (NCBI): domain Eukaryota; kingdom Metazoa; phylum Chordata; class Mammalia; order Rodentia; family Cricetidae; genus Sigmodon; species Sigmodon hispidus. The sequence goes on along the minus strand of PVIH01001286.1, from coordinate 145,839 downwards.
GAGATGCACATACAGAAATTGTTGTATCCTTCCCACTCTGAGTTTAGTTATAGACAATAGAATATAGACATAAATATATAAAGAATATAGTTAGGAGAAAAGTAGAAAAATGTTATACCATAACATAAACATAACAGTTATCATAATAAAATTTTATTACACAGTGGGTCTGGAATGGAATTTTAATTTTTAAACTGTGTATGTAAACCCACATTTATGCATAAGATCCAAAGATACATATTGTACCCTTATCAATTGCAATATTCTTATTTCATACCTAGGGCCTCTATATACCTTGAAATTACACTGGAATTATGGGCTTGTATCATTTGTATTTAATATTTTATTTAACTAATTAAATATATTTTATTTTACTGATTATTTCTTTTTATATAGGTAAGGTTGGAATTAAAGTAGAAAATTGAAATGTAAGAAAAGGTGCTGGTGATATAGTTTAGTTGTTAGAATACTTGCCTAGAACGCAAGAAGCCCTGGGTTTCATCTTCCACTCTGTATAATTGGGCATGATTGCAAATGCTTGTAATCCTGGATCTTAAGCATAGCGGGCACTGGACCAGAAGTACAGAATTTCCTAGGCTACATAAAGAGTCTAAACCTGTTTTAAAAAAATATATATACAAGTTTGGAAATCGAAAGCTAGTTTACTTTTACTCACTATGCTATTATATGACTGACCAAATTCAGCCCTTCTCACTTATTAGTATGAGAATTAATTTTAAGTGTCAACTTGAACAATCTGAAATCACCTAGAAACAGTCTCAGTGAGGGATTGTCTACATCAGGCTAGTTTACGGTCATGTCCATGGAGGATTTTCTTGATTGTGTTAACTGATGTAGCAAACTCCACCTTCAAAGTAGGAGACATGAGGTGGGGATCCTGAAGTGAACAAGCTGGCCACTCTCGAGTATGTGACAATCCATGACTATGCTTTTGACAGTAGGTAAAATATGCTGCTCCAAGTCCCCTGACTTTTCCCCAGTGATAGATAATAGCATGGAATTGTGAGCTATAATATACCCCTTCTCTCCCCATTTTTCTTGTACTAGGGTTTTTATCACAGCATCAGCAACAGAACTAAGGCAACTGACAAATATAAATAAAACACACTCATCAACATTCAACAAACTACTTGTTTTCTTCTGTACAGTGTGCAATTTTAGCAACAAATCATATACCTTGGTCTATTATCATTTTTATTTCATCTCTTGGTATATTAATTACTTCCTCCACACCAATTCACTCTTAATATGTATTTGTTAACTTGGAGCTTCATGGATTTATTTTAAAAGGTTATGAGATTTTTCTTGAGTAGGCATATCTAATTTGTAAAAGATGACTCAAAGTAGTGAGTAATACTTATTCTGTATTGGTACAAAAATCTTTACTGATATGCATATTAATCATCTTAAAACAAGAACATTGAAATATGCAGCAAAAATTTTAGTTTTTAATCAAAACACTTAGTGGAATATAGTTAGTAATTTATAAAAGTTTAAATATTATAAGCAAATAATTATATTTGAATGCTAACAGTCACTTAGCTCATAAAAATGGTGCTACTAACTTTTTATTATTTTTTATTAGGTTCAGAATGATTCATGTGTTTTTATCCTTAGTATTACTTGGTAATTAAAAATTATTTTCAAACACTTCAGTATTTATTTTTGGATATTGTAACTAAAGGTACTCTAATTGAAAGGGGGTTCACAGCTAACTCATTGAAGTGAACAGCACTGTTTACCTCCCATATTTTCTCAAGACATCATTTTTCAACTTTAACTATCAATGTTACCTGATACACAATACAAGCATGCCCTGTAGGTTTTCAATAAGAGGTAATTCAGAATACCTTAAATAGTCCCACGGTTGTCTGCTAGATCCAGTAACAGGAAAAACACAAGTGCCATGTGTACATGTTTACATCCTTCTTGCTGCGGTTTTGTTTGTTTATTTGTTTGCTTGCATTTTGCATGCCCTTTCAATGACACTCCTCTGCTTCATCAGTCACGGTTACACGGTTACACTCATGGCCCTGCTGATCAGACTCTGTGGGAAAAATCAAAGCAAAATCATTGTTACCAAGTAATTGAAGAGGAACATCACAAAGAATACAGAGGTGGGAAGGAAATGTGGAGTAGTACAGACTCCTATACAAACGGAGTGCTGCCTTTGTGATGTCTCAAAAGCCCAATTCCCATGGTTTGGAAAAGATGTTACCCAGAAAGAGAGGTTGAGATGGAGCCTGAAGCTTGCTAGATACGTCAGATGAGGGTGTTTGGTAAAAGTTTGGAACAAACACTTGCCCTGCCTTCTTCTTTCTCATCCTCTTCGTTCCTCACCCTTGGCTGTCCCATAGCTAAACTCAAGAGGAAGCGTGTGGATGTAGTTATACGCATGGGCATTGGGCTTACAAGGGTCTGTTTTCTAGGGCAGAAAATAGGGTCGGAAATGTGGACATGGACCTTAGGCACAAGTGGAAAATAGCTAGCTAAGATGCAACAGCTATGTGTATTTTATATTTAAATACCCTCTTTCGCAACATCTCCATATATACATTTGTAGCACAGATTTTAAGTTGTATATACATAGTTCATATGTATCAGATATCATTTAAGATTATAAATACACACATCATTTGTCTCATATAGCTTTAGGTTAATTCTCAATTATTTCTAGAAAATATGAATGATTGTGGAATTCTCATTAGATTTACATTTTATGTAAAAATTAACATAGTTAAGTCAGGTTTATATATTCCTGTTATTAGCAACAGCAGTCAGTGTGTTAAGATATGAGGACACACTGTAAGCTAGTCTTTTACACAAATTTATTACTGTTATTAGATCACTGTGTAAGCAGAATAATTTCACAAAATATTTTAATCTGTTAAGATTAAAGTTAAGAACTCAAACACTTTTCTGAGTGTTACAGATGTGATAAAATAGTCAAAAATCCTAACTTCTTGGCACTTATATTCTATGTAGTTGGCTTCAATATCCTTTCCTCACATTCCTATAAACAACCACTCCTTAACTTTTATGTTGCATTGTCAAAATAGGAATAGTGGACCTTAAAATGTTTATATTAAGCAGAAATGATGAATATGACACAGGAAATGTGCCTCTGCAGTTGACCAGGACTGTGGAGTTAGAGCTGGGCAGACCTGGTGAATGAACTAGATGACTCAAGCTTATGCGTGAGTTCTTAGAAACAGAAGACTATCCCTTGGTGAGCAGTAGGAAGGAAGCAATAGAGATTTGCCCAATAGCTGTAGATGAGATTGACTTGGACACGGCCCTCCATGGAACAAAAGGCCATGTACCATGAAATGTAATAAGCTTCTCTAAGTCAATGAAGCACACTGTCCAGATAGGCTCCGGAGCAGATTGTTGCCCCGACATGCCTGGATTCAGCTCAGTGAGACCTGCAGTGGACTGTCCCAGAAACCTGTGAGCAAATGTACATTTAGAGCTTATTGCTCGGCATAGAATAATGTGTCCATTCAGCCTGGGAAAAGTCATCACAAAGAATCATCAGAACTGAATTGCTGATGATAAGAGTTTCTAAGGAACTGGACACTGAGATAAAATGCATCTCTACTCACTCACCAATGCCACATGGTGCCATAACCCTCTAAGTGACACTTCTTTTCTTAAGACTCATTTTCTCTTTGCCACCTAATCATTGACAATATGGCAGTTGCTTTTTGTGATTATTTATTATCACACACCACAACCTTTTATTAAGTGTGATTCCTTAGAAATTAGTCATCTTTTATTCATTCTTCCTATCTAAAATACCCCTCTCATCTAATTTAAGTGCCTTAAGATCTTTAATTTGAACAATATTAATTTTATTCTATATTTTTAGTTCCTTTCTCAAAATATTATTTGTAATTGCTTTTGATGGTATGGTCATTACTATATATTATTTAAATATCTAAATATTTATGATTTTTGTTTCTGACCTTTTGAAAGTAATTCTGATTGTTTAAGGTGTTTGATAAGCTGGAGACATATCTCTGTAGTGAAGAGTAAATACTACTCTTGCAGAAGAATTCAGTTCAGTTCTCAGCACTCCTGTTGAGCTGCCCACAACTACCTCAGCACCTGAGATACTATGCCTCTGTTCTCTATTGTTAGTGCCCTTTCAAGCGCACATAGGCCTACACTCCATAGTTCGCTAATAATGAACCCAGAGAAAAGCTTAAGAGCATCAAATGAGTCTTCCTTCAAATCATCTGATTAGAGCTTATGTTAAGTAACCAGGAATTAAGCAGTTGTACCCTGCAGTTTGATGTTATACGTGGAAGGAGAAAAGTTCTTGTTTGACAGTTGGTTGTACAATGTTTTCATATTAATATAAAATCACCTGTTTGACAAGACAATGTATAGTATATTTTTTTTTTGGATTTTATTGGTCTCACTCAAGCTGCCAAGTAACTTCTGTTCTATCCTGTGTTTGTGGCTTTCAAAATTTAGTAGTTTAGAAGCTTCTTCTCCCCACTGAAGGAAGAGGCTCATTTGTGACCTCATTAATTCGCTACACATAGTACGTTCCCAAGAAAGTGTAACAAAGCTTCATGTGGCCCCAGCCGTAGCGCTTATTTTTGTGTCTTTACTTTTACTGACAGATGTGTAGAGTCTTGTGTAGTCCACATGCTCCCTTTTAACTGAATATATGAAACTGGGATTTAAGGTTGCTCGTCCATTAATACCAGTTGTGACTTAGATCTACTGGTTTATTTTTTAATTTGTATTTCCAGATTATTCAGTGTGAAGAAACAATATCACACACACACACACACACACACACACACACACACACACACACACAGAGGACCGATTTGTGGCTAAATTCTAGTTGTACAAGATTGCACTGGAAGCTACATTTCTTCTGATCTTACTATTTGCAGTAATAAAGCCATTAAATAAGTCAAAGCATTTTTTGCCAACAATAATATATATCTGTCTGAGTTCATTAATAACACTTGTCTATCCATTCAATAATTATAGTTCTATAATTTTAATGTGGTTATCTTCACATAGGATAAACATTGATGAAGACCATTTTTTATATAGTGCCAGTTGATTAAAGAGATGAGTTTCCTAGCTGCCCTGTTTCTGGTAGTTTCTACAGAAGCTATGAATTAGCATTGCTGGTGTTTTAGAAATTTTACACTGGCTACTTACTGGATAAATTAGTGTCCTGTTCTTACAAACTAACTCTAACCATTCTTTTTATCAAACAGTATTAAAATGCAAAAGTAATTCATGTATAGTGGAGCATAATGTGATAATATTCTCAAAATTCAGTGTATCTCACATAAAAGCAAAAGTCATTAATGTTAAAATAAAATGCAAGCAGGTTTTTCCAAGATAGGTCCTACATATTATTTTTAAGGCTGGATAAAACATTGATAAGCTCTTATAATATTAAAACTAGAGTTTAGAGGCTGGAAAGATAGCTCAGTGGTTAAGCATGCTTGTTCTTGGGAAGGTGGCACACAACCATGTGTAACTCTATCTACTGGGTAATCTGATATTCTCTTCTGGTCTCTGGGGGTACCCACATGCATGGGACATATACAATAATAAAAATAAATTTTGAAATATACAATCTCGTACTAAACAAACTTTGTAGTTGATTTTCATGTCTTTCTAAATTTTCCTGAAAACTTACCATGTATAAAAATTGTTCATAAGTGATATAATTTTGTAATAAAATTTATTGTATTTATTTTTCCTAGTTGTATGTGTTAAATGTACTAATCATTTATGCATCCAGAATAGCATCTGTTTTGTGGGTGCTAAATCACATTTATGTCAGTTCAATTTGTACCTGTTCCTTCACATTATGAATTAACTAAAAACTTCCAAGTTATGTGTCTTCTTTTGACTAGCAGTAGATTTGGTGATGGACTCAATATGAAATTTTGTTTTGACCAAGAAAAAAAAAAGAAATGTTTCTGAACAAAAATATTTAGACACTAATATTTTATTTTACTACATCAATATAGTCCTTAACAACTTGGTTAATCTTTCTTCATAAATAATACTTACCATGTTTTGCAATCGTTTATTTGTTCCGACTCTGCAGTATAAATGAGCACCAGATAGTTCAGTGTGAGGTATCATCTCTTGGGATTATAACATATTAACAAGCATTGAATAGAAGCCATATAGTAAATGTAAATTCTTTTAAGTCATAAAATATAAATATTAATTTCTATGATAGTGTACTATGGTAGAATGAAATAATTTTAACTAAATTATTTTAAAGTACAGGCACTGTGAGAGAGGACCTGACCCCATTACATTAGCTGTCCGAAGGCAGGAGACCACCTGATGAATTAAAGATGTCTAGTAACATTCTGCATTCTGAGAGTGTAAATGCTGCCACTATATGATATAGTGGTTAAATATATTTTAATTATAATATAACAATATGTTTTACTTCTGTAAAAGAGAAAAGATTAGCTCAATTGTTTTCTTAAAACTACAAGTATAAGAAAGAGTACTATTGATAACTTGCAATGTTTAGGAATGATTCACTTAGTATGCAAGGATCTGCTGATATAGTCTGTGTTATATACTATTGAGGTGAAAATGGAAGATCTTTGATTTTATATATACCATTTCTCCTTTTAAAAAAATGTTCTTTGATTCTCCTCTTTAAGCTACTCTTTAACAACTGAACTATTCTTGTCTAATTATTTATTAAATTTTATCTGTAATTCAATCTTGCTTCCACCACTTAGTGATATCCTAGCCATATCTCATATGACATCCTCATATTAAATGTTTTTTTCAAAACTTTCAGCATTCTACAGGGTTACACATGGATTTTTGCAGCTAATCATTTTTCCCCTGTCACCTTGGGGAATAGTGACAATGTTGAAATGTTTCATCTTACACTTTGAGGGTAGGTGACAGTCCTTCACATAGTGTGGAAAGTGTGCAGGTGATAGCAGGACAGCTGGTCACATTGCACCCATCATCCAGAAGCTGAGCATGAGTGCAAAGTGGAGCCCGAGTATAAAACCTTAGGGCCAACTTCAGTAACCCACTTTCTTCAGCCAAGTCCCATCTCATAAAGGTTCCATAACCTATGTAGAGAGCATGACTGAGAGCAAGTGTTTATACATAAGAGTCTATAAAGCACATTCTTTAGTCAAACCACAACAATGCATGTATGGTGTATGTGTGAACACACACACACACACACACACACACACACACACACACACACGCATGACTTTATTTATTCCTATGTTTTCAGACAGAGTTGTACCTGGCTTTTTCTTTTTTGGGCCACCAGCCTTTTCCCAAATGATGACACAGAGACTTATTAATTTTGAATATTTGGGGTTATAGATCTGTTTATGTCATTTATTTGATCTTGATTTAATTTTGATAAGTAGTACCTGTCCAAAAAGTTGTCTATTTCTTTTAAGTTTTCCATTTTATGACCTAATAATTCTCTGGATTTCCTGGGTGTCTATTGTTATGCCCCCTTTTCATTTCTGATTATGTTAATTTGGACACTCTCTCTCCTTTTTGGTTAGTTTGGATAAGCATTTATCTGTCTTATTGACTTTCTCATAGAACCAACTCTTTGATTCATTAATTCTTGTATTGTTTTCTTTGTTTCTGTTATATTGATTTCAACCATAAGTTTATTTCCTGTCGTCTACTCCTTCTAGGTGAGTTCACTTCTTTAAAGCCTTCAGCTGTGCTGTTAGGTCTCTTGTGTGAGATTTCTCTGGGTTTTTCATGTAGGCATCTAGTGCTATGAGTTTTCCTCTCAACACTGCTTTCATTCTGTCCCATAAATTTGGTTATGTTGTCGATTCATTTTCATTAAATTCTAGGAAGTCTTTGATTTGTTTCTTAACTTCTTCTTTGACCCAGAGGTGGTTCAATTGAGAGATGTTCAGTTTCTATAAATTTGTGTGCTTTCTGTGATTTTTGTAGTTGTTGAAATCTAACTTTAGACCATGGTGGTCTGATAGGATACCAGGAGTTATTCCCATTTTGTTTTTTGTATCTATTGATATTTGCTTTATGACTGAGTATCTGGTCAATTTTAAAGAAAGTTCCTTAGAATGCTGAGAAATATGTATATTCCTTTGTGTTTGGGTGACTTATCTTAGGCATGTCTCTGGGATCCTCTGGGAGAGCAGACGTTGCTCTTAACCGCTGAGCCATCTCTCCAGCCCCCGGCATGTCTCTTTTAACTTAAATTAACCTGTTTCTCTTTATCTACCTTTTGCCTCAGGGCTTATTACCTTTTTTTACTTCTGTATATCTTACTTTTATTGCTTCTCCATATCTGGCTGCCAAGAATCCCCCTTGACCCCGGCATGTCCCTCCTTCTCTTCTTCTTCCTCTCTTGTCTGTCTTCCTCTCCAGAACCTACATTTCTCTTCCTATGTATTCTCTCCCCCTGCCAACCCTGCCTATCCTTCCCTTTGCCTAGCTATTGGCCGTTCAGCTCTATTAGGTCAAGCAGGCACCTTGGGCAGTCATGGTAAAACAGATACATGTTTTTTCATAGTTAAACAAAAGCAGAATATACAAAAGTAATTTACCTTTACACGTGTTTACATAGTTAAAATACCATACCTCAACACAGGGTCTCTTACTGAACCCTAAAGCTGATGGTTTCAGGAAGGCTGGTGGGTTAGCAAGCCCCATGGTTCTCCTGGGATGGCAACCAAATGTTACCACATATAACTGTGTATGTGGGTGCTAAAGGCCACACTCATGTCATCATGGTTGCTTGATGAGCACTATACCAATTGATCCATTTTCCTAGTCCCAGGTTAGGACAATTATAAACAAAGCTTTTATAACTACCTGTTTCTATAGTCTTATATGCAAATAAGTTATTAATTCCATAGAACAAATACTACATGGCCGAATTCTTGCATTTTGTGGCAAGAATCTATTTACTAAGAAACTTGCAAAGCTCCTTCACCTTCACTGTGTTCAGATTATTTTGGTTTACCCGCTATTCCAAGCCATTATTTAACATAAGGTTTTCTAAATTTTTATGTCACACACTTAAAAGCTCAATTGGACCTTCTAAATATGAAATGGGAGTTTATCTTCTTATTTAATTCTGCTTCATCTGAGAATAAACTTTAATTTGTAAAGCTTTTAGTTTTATCTTTTATGTGTCTGCCCAATTTGTGTCTCTTATTGTTTATAATATTTACACATGTTCTTTACACTAAAAATGTTACAATTATTAATGATAGTGTCATTCATTGCCTTTTGTTATAAAATGAATTAAAAAAACCCACTTCTTGTTATTGTGTGTTCAACAAGGAAGTTCTGCAATCTGATAGGAATAGACTCACTTGAATTCAGTCCAACTAAATTGCATTCATATTACATTTTACAAATACATTCTAAAGTCAAAACATTTGTGATTGAATAAAAATACTTTGAATGCTTGTAAGTATTAAGAATTAATATATAATTACTGTACCAGTTTCCTGTTGCTCCTTTTTTATTTTTATTTATTTTTATTATTATGAACAAAGAAGTCACACTTTCTATCCTTCTATATCCTTATTCAAGTTCCCTTCCCCATCCCACCACATCAGGTCATTCTCTCTTCTCCACAACTTCCCGTCCCCCACCTGGGAAGGTGGCAGGTGGTCCTAAGGTCCCACTGTCCCAATATTGCTTAGTTCAGCCTCCACTCCTGGCAATCCAGTTTTCTCCCCCATCCCTCAAGACTGAGTCAGGTGTTCTGTAGGGGGAGTGGGATCCAAGGAATCAGTCCAAGGTGTTTCTGATCCCTAGCTGTTCAGTGGTTGTTGTTTGCAGTTTGGGCATACTTTGGTTTTATCTTGTTTGTTTGTTTGTTTAGAGTCTACTAATGAATGAGTACATCCCCTGCTTATCTTTCTGGGTTTGAGATACCTCACTCAGGAGGATATTCTCCAAATCCATCCATTGGCCTGCAAATTTTAGGGTATCGTTTTTTTCTTACTGTTGAGTAGTACACCATTGTGTAAATGTACCACACTTTGTTAATCCATTCTTCAGTTGAGGGACATCTAGGTTGTTTCCAGGTTCTTGCTATTACAAATAACGCTGCTATGAACATAGTTGAGCTAATGCCTTTGGAGTGTGACTGTGCATCTTTAGGGTATACACCCAGAAGTGGTATTGCTGGGTCCTTGGGGAGATTGATTCTCAATTTTCTGAGAAACCGCCATATTGCATTCCAAAGTGTCTGAACAAGCTTACACTCCCACCAACAATAGAGGAGTGTTTCCATTGCTCTGCATCCTCTCCAGCATAGGCTGCCCTCTGTGTCTTTTATCTTAGCTAATCTAACAGGTGTCAAGTAGTATCTCAAAGCTGTCACCTTGTACAAAACTCAAATTCAAGTGGATCGAAGACCTCAACATAAACCCAGCCACTTTAAACTTGATAGAAAAGAAAGTGGGAATTACCCTCCAATGAATTGGCACGGGCGACCACTTCCTAAATATAACACCAGTGGCACAGGCACTAAGATCAACAATCAATAAGTGGGATCTCCAGAAGCTGAGAAGCTTCTGTAAAGGCAAGGACACTGTCAATAGGACAAAACGACAGCCTACAGAATGGGAAAAGATTTTCACCAACCCTACAAGTGATAGAGGACTGATTTCTAAGATATATAAAGAACTCAAGAATCTAGAGCCCAAATCCTTGAATAACCCAATCAGAAAATTGGGTTCAGAACTAAAAAGGGAATTCTCAGCAAAAGAATTATGAATGTCTGAAAGGCACCTGAAAAAGTGCTATCATCTTTAGTCATCAGAGAAATGCAGATCCTGTTGTTTCTATAAGAAATTTATTTAGTGACATGGAACAGGAGAAAGTTACATGCTATGCTGCAAGTAAATTTGAAAAAGGTTTCAATGGTCTGCGTAAGATGCCAGACTGCCTGCTTTTCCTGGACTTTCATGGGAATATCTGACCTTGTGACCTGTCTCCTCTGAGGTCACTTGTACTCCTTCTTATGGGCCTGTCTGCCATCTTCAAAGCCTAGAAAAGGCAGATGGAATTTTTATATTACATCCTTTTTTTCTTAGATTTCTGTATTCTCCATCATTTTAGTACTCGTGATTATTACATTGAACAATTCATAACAGTCTCACACTGAAAACTCTTCCAGTGACCAGAATTAATAACTGCAACTTTAATTGCTGTTGTGGTATAATGTGTCTATAGGCTCTAGATGCTATGACAAAGGTGAGGGGACACAGGGGAGCACCTTTCTGTATATTATAGTAGCTGGAAAATAAACATGATTTAGTGGATGCATTCATTTATTAAGTAATTGGTTTTATATAATCTGGAGAAATCATGGCACTAGGCTAGCTGAGTATTACATTCTAACTTTGTAAATATTACATCTGAATTCAAAAGCTGTGACGGTGAAATGAGAGGGGAACACATGGTTTTTCCTAACATTTCATGTCCTCAGAAATATATAGAGATATACTTATATATTTGTCTACATTTGATTGTTTAATATAAAACAAATTACAGTTTCCAGTAATATATATTTAAGATTTTATATTATACAATATAGATTTTAATACATATAAGTATATGTTTAAATTTTTGAAGTATAAAATAAGAGATGGTGATATTCTTTAATTTTTAGTACTTGATCACAGTAGATTTAACATTTATAAAGTTATTATAGGAACTTAAAGTTATTAAAATTACCTTGCATTTATTATGAAATAGATGTTCAAGCCAGCATTCGAAATGCTTTATTTGTATTTATCAGTGTAGGTCTAGCAGGCCTGTTAATGATCTTAAAATCAACATGATTCTCTTTAACCAAATCAGAGACAAATCTCCTTCATGTTCCTTCCTCCAACTTGTTTTATTTGTCTATTTCCTATGGGACCAATTATTCTACAAAATGAAACAGTGGTGGCAAGGTCAGACATCTTACATAAATAGCGTTAAATCACTACTTTCCTTCCGAGCTGTGCTTTCCATCTCATTAATGACCTAAAATTGCATAAGAAACCTTTACACTTAGAAAGTTAACAGATTCATCCAGTTCATGTGATACACATCTGCTCAAATAAAAAAAATTCAAAAAGATTATACATACCTCTTTACACTTCTGGCTTTGTTATTTTCAGAAGTTAAATATAATTACTGAAGTGTATAAATTGCTAATAGGAAAAGCCAATGGCCTTTGTGGATAAAAAAAATTATATATAAGTTTTCCTAAATCTTTGAAACCCATACATAGAATGATAGTACTCCAGTAATCTATTTTGGTGATGTAGTTTATTGAAATAGTTGAGAGACTCGGGACTTTTATAAAGACTGGAGATAATTTCATTCATAACAAAGAGAGACTATAGAAATGGATTACTATGTTCTAGGCAGTTCAGCTCTATATTTTGTAGAGAAAAAATCAGGCTTGTCTTATTCCACTTGGTCTCCTGTTTTTTGAATACTAGAAAGTAAGAAAGAGGCCACTTTTGAAAACCCAGATCATGAATATGTATGAACACATACATACAAGTATATAAATATGTGTTAGTAAATTTGTTCAAGCTATCAGTGGTATAACTGCCATATTACCCCTGTAGCTGAGCAGGCCAATTCCAGACTAGATTTTTACTGTAGAATTGAAAGGGATGTGAGGCCTGCATTTATTTATTTATTGCTTTATTTTCAAGATAATGGTTCTCTATGTAACATTGCTTGTCCTGAAACTTGCTCTGTAGACCAGGCTGGCCTAGAACTCAGGGAACTACCAGTGTCTGTCTACTGAATACTAGGATTAAAGGCATGCATCACTACACCTGGCTTAGAGCATTTTTGAGTTGGCTACTAATGACATAAACCCCACAAAAGCACAAAAAATCATTCACTAGAAATCAGTTTGTTATCATAAATGACCTATTTAAGCTGGTTTTGGTGGCTAATGATTTATTCAGGGTTTATGCACACTAGAGTATTTTTTTTAAATAGTTCATACTGTCCATGAAGGTTCAATCCTCCTTTCTGTAACCTGCAAGAGCTCTCTGTCAGGCATACTATTCCAATAACTGGAAATTCATCTTCCAGGAGGCAGCAAATGGCCAGGCCTGACCATAAACCTTTCTGAGAATATGCAGGCCTGAGCATCAGTCTGGATGAATTATTTCATCTCCACAGTACCCTCAACCAGTTCTCTGCAAGTCTTTATTTTTATTGCAAAAAAAAAATAGTTTATAGTATAGGTATGTGTTCAAACTATTTAAATTGCTATTGTAAAATGTGAACACTAACTTTGATCAGTATATGGCATTTCTTTCATTTGAAGATGAATTTGATATATTTTTTTTTTTTACAAAAGAAACTAATTTAAAATATACATCGCAAACCAGTCAGTAACACTCCCCAATGGCTTCTGCATCAGCTCCTGCCTCTAGGTTCCTGCCCTGCTTGAGGTCTTTCCATGACTTCCTTTGATGAAGAGCAGTCATATGGAAATGTAAGAAGAATAAAACTTTTTTTTCCTTCTTCAAGTTGCTTTTGATTGTGGAGTTTTAGTATCCTTAAATAAGACAGCTATATGTCTAGTATCTATATGAAAGAATAAGCCAAGGAAAGTAAGGCAGTAATTGCTTCAAGTGTTACCTCCAGGTTTTTGCCTTCACTTGCCTTGATGATGGAGCTAAACCTTTAACTCCATGTTGATTCTGGTTAGTGTTTTATCAGAACACAAACTAAAACCACAACTGCTACCAGAAATGTGGGATACTGTTGTGAGTTACATGACTTGACCATGTTTATTTTGTTTTTGTGGGAACTTGGAAAATATGAAGCTGGGAGAAATGCAGATGGTTGCGGCCTGGCTTGTGAAATTTCAGAGGGAAGGTTGAGGATTCCTCAAAGACTCAAGGGTGCCATTTGTTTAATATATGTGCAAGTAAATATCTGAAGGAGTTAAACATTTGCTTTACTGGAAAATTAGATGCCAGATAGCTGGCCTGAGAAATCAGCTTTTATTGTCAAAAGACAAACATTATTTTTGGTAAAAAAAAAAAAAAAATCACCTGTGGAGTATTTCCTGAGACTCAGAACACAAAAACTGTGGCCCAGAAGTGAACTGGTGTGTATCTAAAGCTGAAAGTCTGGCACATGGTATTGGTTTTCTAGGCATTAAGAGTCTTGGAGCGCAGCTGAGACTTAGTATTATGAGAGGTCAGAAGGTGAAGGTGCAGCTTCAGTTGCTATGGAGATGCCAGGATTGGAGGGATTTTATAGATAACCTGAGGTATGGCCCCATGGGAGGCAAGGCGAGGCCAGTGGTAAAAAATGCTGCCTTGGTGTAATGGAAACCTCAGCCTAACTGGAATATCTGGACCAGGACCGTGGAAAAACCATGGACAGTGGTTCCTGTGGAGTAATGATATTGCTTCTGCTGCCAGACAAGCTCTGACATTGGCAGGGTTAGAGAAGCAGAGCCACCAAGATGTTTGGATCCTAAAGGGTTGTGAACAAGTCCCATGTGTCAGATACTAAGCCACAAGATTCTGGAAGAACACTGCTGGATTTTTTTTTTTTTGGTATTTTTTATTTTATGTTCTTCCTTCTTGCAATAAAAAAGCATACAAGCTTGTTTTGATTTTATAAGAGCCCACTGTTAAGAGACATTGCATTTTTAAAGAGACCTTGAGGCTTTTAAAGTGTTTGAATCTTTAAAAAGATTGTGAGACTTTTAAAGTTGTACTTTTTTAAAAGTGAGGCTTTTTTAAAGGTGATGTTAATGTGAGATTTTGACAATAAGAAAGAAAGGAAAGTAATATTTGATAGTGATGGATTTGTGTGTCAAGTTAACAAAGGGTTATTTGGTAAATCACTGTTAACTTTCAAACACTGATTTATAAAATCAAACAAAATTTAAGCAATTTTGTTGTAAGCACATGTGAAAGATGAATGTTTTTCATGAAAACTTGGAATTTTTGTATGAGTCATTTGATTCATTTGATGTATTGAAGATTACTGATCTAAAACTTCAGTCATCATAGAGACTTGTCTTAAAGACTCTACTGAACTCCACCCATGGGAATAAACATTATTCATTTTTCTTATACCTCAAATTAACCTTCTCTACTATAGCTTATTCTATTGAACTTGAAAGTGTTTACAAACTAAAATATTGTACTCCATTCTTCTACAAGTTAAATATTTGCAAATATGCTGCTAGAACTAATGTGTGTATTTGTGGACTCTGTGTGTAGCCAAATGCTTTTTATAGAATTTAGAAAATAAAAATGATGATTCCTGTCAGTTGTGCTGAATGATGACCTATATCTTGGTGATGCTTGAGCATCTAAAATTTTTTTACCAAGAAGCATCTGAGTATTGATTTTCAGCCAAGCTTGTCTCTCTAGTAAAGGTCACAATTTTCAAATGAAAGCATTTTTTATGTGATTTTTTCTAGCACATCTGTTTTGGGTCCCAGCTATATATAAGAGATTAAAAAACCAACCTTGGTTGGAAATACTCAAGTAAAAATATAGGTTCCTCTTTTTTCCTCAAATATTGAAGCTACTCTAAGTAAAATATTTTGGGAGTGCTATTCAATTTATATTTAATTGGGAACAAGCAGCCATTTAATCTTAACTGACACATATAATGTTCCTCATTAATGTTCGGTAACATAAAAATATCCCATTTTAAAGAAACAATTCTATCATCATAATGATTGTAGCAGATCGTAGTGTACTATTACCCTACAGAGGCTGAGACAGGAAGATGTAAACAATGGGTCTATGTTGTACAAAGAGATCACACCTCAATTTTTTTTTCTAAAGCAATAGCAGGAAAAACAAAAGGTTATAAATTTTCAGACCAAGTCAGACAGCACTGTGGTTTGCAGAAGCCTAAGGCAGGAGGTGAGTTGATTGCTCTTTCAGCCTCCATACCCTGTGTATTATCCTAGGAGACAGGATGACTCTCACTTTCTATTGTCAGGTTACATTATAAGGCTAAGGAGTTTGCATGTGTAATTTTACCATTAAGGTACGTTACAAGGCTAAGGGAGTTTGTACATGTAGTTAATACCCTAAATTATACATCTTTAGCTATTGAGATGACTGTTGGATTTTTTCATATAAGCCTTTAAGCAAGGACTGTGGATTCTAAGGAAGACTTTGATTGCTCACTGAGGATAGGACATATGACACACAGAATGTAGGAAGCTTTTGGTTACTAAAAATAGCCAAATGGAACATTATCTTAATGTATTTAACCTGATGGAAGTTAACTCCACAAGTAACAACATGGGGAACTCATAGAAAGCCCTAGAGAACCTGGCCTGCTGACACTTTGATTTAATCTAATGATATTTTGAGTAGAGAACCTAGCCATCATATGACACAACATTTACTTACAGAATTGTCACATAAAGATTGATTATTGTCTTTCATGTGATAAATTTTGGTAATTTGTTTTGTAACAATAGAGTACTAATGGAATGCTTAAGATAAATTATTCAAAGGAATGTGTCAAGTAGTATCTTTTTAAATAATATTTCTTTCTGAAATTAAATTACTTCAAATTGTACTCCACATCAATGCTTAGACTATGAAGTATGTATTTAACTTGATGTTAAAGTTCTTATTATATATAAACTCCAAAAGAGTCTATGAATCATTTCTTCAAAGTAAAACTAAATCCTCTACCCATAGTAAAACGTTAGTGATTCCTTCAACATTGTAATTAAAACTCAGTGAACTATAAACTGTTTTATAATTTAAAAAACTTGCTTTGCTGTGCATTGCAAAACAAATGATCACAGGAAAAGATTAAATTTTCATCAATTACTTACAAAATGTTTTCTTATTCTTATAAACCTAATTACTTACTGTCATAGTAAGAATTCCATTTGTTTTCTTTGTAACTTGAATTTTTAATGTATGTGCCAAAATCACAACATGGATGGGAGAAGAACTGAGGTCTCACCTTTTGCTGAGGCAGTATTGGCAAGTGAGGGCTATTGGAAGAGAGTAAGTTTTCATCAGGGATGTGGTCTCTGGGAGACTACTCAGAAGATCCTTATATCCATATCCATATCCATATACATATGAACAGCTCTAGTGGACTCAGTGAACTTTAAAAACAGTGAGTGCATCATGTTGGGAGGGGAAAGTGGTGGAGGACTGTTAGAAAGGAAGTGGGTTTGATTAAAATGCATTCTATGCATGTATGGAATTCTCAACCAATAATGTAAAACTCAAAGAAATGCACCATTAATGTAGATCTCAATAGCTATGTATACCTTTTGCTGTTTACTTTTGGTTAACAAACAGAAATATTTACAGAATGCTTATTTAAGTAACATCAGCTTATCAGACTAAAGATATTAATGGCAAAGAAATGTTTTCTCTGATATTTCTATAGTGAAATAAATTTCTGTAGCATATTAATTCTATTGCAAATTGTCATTTTTTTTATGTTCAGGTTACATGTTGTATTTGTTGTCTCGTGTATTTCATGATGTTATTAGGGGGATTTATTATTTTCTACCATTATTCTAACATACATATCGATAACCTTCACACATTTGAAATAACCATCAATTAGATTTTTTTGGTAAGAATTGTTGTAATATAGGTTTATCCTACCACTAAATCATAAGTTAAAATAATCATAGAAATATGAGTTTTATAAAAATAAATAAAGTCAGTTATTCTTATTTACTCAACTAAGGAGGTACTGGTAGAATTAAACAGCTACTCAGGGAATAATGAGTGTGGTTGTCTAGGAAATGCAAAATTAGTGTCCTACAGCAACTAAAACATTTGGGATGTTCCTTCTACCAGATGGAAACCTGTATTAGGTGACATTATTTTCGATTTCTATACCTAACTGCTATTTATGATACATTTAGCTAAGGTCACCCATACTATTGTCAATTTTGAATCAATGACTATCATAGGTAGTTTATCTGAAATTTTCACAGAATTTGCCACTTTTCACGGACTTGATCAAATCAGAGACCATATTGTTTAAGATAGCAAAGGGTACCTGGAAAGTTAAATCGTGAGGATGCAGACACACTACCAACTTAAGGCAATATAGAGAATGTGATGCTTTGAATATGTAAATAGACTTTAAACCAAAATGCAGGGAGATTATAGCAGAGCAAAAAAAATAGATGATGGCCTTCCCTGATAGCTGTCACAAAGGACCCCTGCCTTGCTGCTACTTAATTTAGTCTCCTGAGAGTTCTGTCAAACTCACGATGCTTATGATGGATAGAGCTGCAGCCACTGCACAAATGCCTAGTGATGTCTGATCCATGCATCACATACATGAAGTGCTTAGTTCTTCACTGGATATAACTTAGTTTTGCCATATAGTACACAGATACCTGGGCTGGTTGTTTTTTTTTTTGTTTTTTTTGTTTTTGTTTTTTTTTCCATATTTTAAGACTCTAAAGCTAAGAACTTAACAGTTTTAAACAATGGATTCACCTGATAAATTACATCTTAAAGGAATAATTTTTTATTTGACACATTTCAGTATAAACCAGCACATGTAGGATTTAAGAGAAATGTAAACATTTTATGTGTTCATATTATTGCTTTGTAATAAAACTTGGTCTACTAGAATTTTATATTCAAATATAGCATACATTCTAAAAGGCCAAATTTTTAAATTAGTATGTAGTTTAAAGACAACTTTTTCTTTTTGTCACAAATAAGTCTTTCTTATTTAAATTTGTATATGAGTAAGTGTTATAGTAACTTGTTTCTCTGTCTCACCCTGCCAATCTGTGCACATTTATTCTCAAATAAACACACAAAGGCATATATTAATTATAAACTGTTTGACCTATGACTCAGGCATTTTATTTGCTAACTGTTACTCTTAAGCTAACCCATGGTTCTTCTCCATGTTTAGCCTTGTTTAATCTTGGTAACTTTGTTCAGTGTAGCATTTTCATCTTCTTCCCTCTGAGTCTGGTAGGCAACTTGTTCTGCTCTTCCTCTTTCCAGAGTTCTCCTTGAATGGTTGGCCTGCTTATACTTCCTGTCTGCCTAACTTCTTTTATTAAACCAATATTTATAATGACAAATACTTAGAGTGTACAAGTGCGTAGTCCCACAGCATAGTGTCTTAGTTACGTTTCTACTTCTATGACAGAAATGTACCATGACCAAGATACACACACACACACACACACACACACACACACACACACACATTTATTGTGATTTATAGTTCCAGGATATTAGAGTCTATGATCATCAGAGCAGAGGATATGAGATATGACAGTAGGCAGGTTGGCATGACACTGGATCAATAATTGAAAGCTAGATCTTGATATGTAAGTTGAAGGCAGAAGTGTGTGTGTGAGAGAGAGGGGAGAGGAGCTAACTGGGAATGGCATGGGCTTTTACAACATGAAACCTGTCATGGTACCACATCTTCTCCAATAAAAACACACCTACTAATCATTCTCAAACAGTTCTGACAACGAGAGACAAAGTATTCAAGTATCAAACATATAAACTCAGGAGGGTCATTCTTATTCAGATCACCACATTCTACACCCCTGTCACCATATATGAGCTTATAGCCATATTATAGTGCAATTAGTCCAACTTCAGAGTCCCCACAGTCTTTCACAATCTCAACACAGTTTAAAAGTCCAAAATCTCTTTTGAGAATCAAGGCAATCTCTCTCTTTTTTCTTCTTCTTCTTCTTTATTTTGTATTTATCAAAAAAATAGTAAAATGAATTTAAAATGCGGAAAAGTTAACAATAACTATAAAGACGATAAGAATCATAAGCATGGCTTATCAAGGGTGATAATGCAAATAAGATTGCTACACATATATTTACTTCATGTTCAGCTTTCCCTCTGAATTTTTTTTCCATCCCTGTATATCCTTATTCAAGGTCCCTTCCCCCTCCCACCACATCAGGTCATTTTTCTTCTCTGCAACTCCCCATCCCCTCCCTGGGCAGGGAGCAGACAATCCTATGGTCCCACTGACCCAATAATGTTTGGATCAGTCTCCACTCCTGGACAAATCCAGTTTTGTCCATCCTCCCACAAGAGTGAGTCAGGTGTTCCTATAGTTGGAGTGGGGTCTGAAGGATCAGTCCAGGGTGTTACTGATCCCAAGCTGTTCAGTGGTTGTGGTTTGCAGCCTGGGCATGTTTGGCTTTTTTTCTTGTTTGTTTGTTTAGACCACTAATGAGTGAGTACATCCCCTGCTTTATCTTTCTGAGATTGTGATACCTCGCTCAGGAGGATATTCTCCAAATCCATCCATTTGCCTGCAAATTTTAGGATATCATTTTTTCTTACTGCTGAGTAGTATTCCATTGTGTAAATGTACCACAAGACCAACAATCAATAAGTGGGATCTCCTGAAGCTGGGAAGCTTCTGCTAAGCCAAGGACACTATCAATAAGACAAAACGCCAGCCTACAGAATGGGAAAAGATTTTCACCAACCCTACAAGTGATAGAGGACTGATCTCTAAGACACATAAAGAGCTCAAGAATTTAGAGCCCAAAACCTTGAATAACCCTATCAGAAAATTGGGTTCAGATATAAAAAGGGAATTCTCAGCAGAGGAACTACGAATGGCTGAAAGGCACCTGAAAAAGTGCTCTTCATCTTTAGCCATAAGAGAAATGCAAATCAAAACAACTTTGAGATACCACCTAACACCTGTTAGATTGGCTAAGATAAAAGGCACAGATGACAGCCTATGTTGGAGAGGATGCGGAGCAAGGGGAACACTCCTCCATTGTTGGTGGGAGTGTAAGCTTGTTCAGCCACTTTGGAATGCAATATGGCGGTTTCTCAGAAAATTGAGAATCAATC